>JANRGW010055098.1:2236-47671 GCA_024733675.1 Psilopsiagon aymara | reverse complement strand
CGGAGTGCGGGGCCCCGTTGTGCCCAGCGTCGAGCGGGAGGCCGGTGCCCGAGGCGGGGATCGTCAGGACTGCAATGCCCGCCGCTGCTCCTTCTTACACACCTTGCCCTTCTCGTGGGAATTAAGGACGCTGTCGAGAAGACTTTTAAGTAGACGCGGCTCTTGTAAGTTAAATATTTATTCTCGCGGCGAGCGAAGCTTTGAAACTTGAGTTCAGCCGGGAGTTCTGTAAACAAACCGGCGAGTAGGCATGGCACGTGCGATTCGGGAGCTCTGCCGCCAGCAGTGACATCCAGTCGCAGCAAAGTTCTCCGAAGGAAAACCGAGATGTCCCGCTCTCAGTCTGTAATTGAGAATTAGTCCGGAAAAGAGGTCTGTGGGGGCAATAGCGCAGTTAAAAGGTTGTTCAGAAATGAACAGCTGGAAGATGCAAGTGGCTTTTATGGGCTGTTTTCAGCAATACAGGGAGAAGGGAGATAAGAGTATGAGGAGATGTCAAGTGATCTCCAGTTTCATCATTCACCACTCATGTTATCATGCTGCTCTTATAAAAAATGCCTCCCCTTTAACATTTACAAGCAGGATAAGGAATCACACCCCTTCTTGTGTGATCATCTGTTCAGTTTTGCATGGGGCAGAACGAGATGTTAAGTATTAATTTGGTAGGTCACTAACCGCGGGTTTGTGTGTAGGTGAAGTGCAACATGTGCTTTTGAGGATTTCCCTGTACAACGTGTTGTATTTCCATAGGCATAAAGGTCATCTGCAATTTCAGATTATAATTGCAGAGTTTTGGTGGGAGAGGGAATGATGAGGGGCACTTTCCTGTGTTTGTTTGGGTTTGTGGGTTGGTTGGTTGGTTAATTGTTTGGTGTTTTTAAACGGGAAGTGTTCTCAACAGGAGCAGGTGCATGAAGGGCTGCATTCTGAAATTTGTATGGAGTAGATGGGAGAGCAAAGCAGGCTTTCTAGGTTTATTGATTTACTGTGCTTGTGTTCCTGACTTGACTTGGCTCTGCTTGTGAACTTAGCTAAAGCCAATAAATCATTATGCTTCCTTGTATTTTCCTAATGGAGAAATGCTCAGAGTAGAACTCAGTATACCAGGAGAGTGAAAGGACAAACTGGGACAAACCTAAGCAAACATGGGTTGTTTTTAAATGATATGGATTTACCCTCCATTTGCTGATAGTTTCAGTTGGAAGGGATTATAAAGGCCTCTTAAACCTTAAGGAAACCCAGGATAAGTTAGAGCAGAGGGAAAACAAAGAAAGTGAGGTTTTCTTTGGGAAAAGTATAGTTTGGTTCCAGAATAGGAAGGGGGGAAATGTAAAAAAAAAATAAAATAAATATTAATAATTTGCAATATATAAAATAATTTCAAGTCCCCAGTAAGAAAACCGAAACTGAGGAATATAGCTCAAGACACTGACTGTTGATGTTTATGTCTGTTGTGGACGTGCATGATGTACCTGTCTTGAACTAATATTAGCATCACTTTTGAGAGCTTAAATGCTTTATTTACCTAAGCCAGGTAATGATTAAGTGTCTTGGAAAAACATATAGCAGTTTATCTATCATACATCTGGGACTGCCCTATGGAAGCACCAAATTAAAGGGAGGGGACAGAAACTCAATAATCCATGTACCTGAAGCATGGTAGGAATTGGGCTGGGAGTGTTGTTCTCTGAGTCTGTGTTCCTTTGCTGCCTTGATCTCCTGTCCCAGGAAGTTGAGGAATTAGAGGAATGGTGGCAGAGGGCACCACTGCGACTAGCTTGATTTCACCTCACAGTCCCATTGTATGGGGACTGTGCCAGAAGCAGGGAGGACAGGAAGGAAGTAGGGAAGCAGTAAGTAGAGATGGGATAATAAGCATTATCCTCCCTGCACTCTTACTGTATCTGATTTCACTTCATCTTTGTTAACATGGTACCAGCAGTGTGAAAAAGTGATCAGGGGCTTGGCAGGGAGTTTAAAGAAAGAGACAGTACATTGGCATAGAATAAAGAAGTGCTTTCTGTGTTCTTGAATCAGTTTCTTCTGTCATGTTTCTGTTATACCGAGTCTCTCTGCTAGTTTAGACTGTTTATGCAGGGTCTAAGGCAGCACAGTGTGACTTGTAGTGGTAGAATGTGTTTGAATGGAGGATTTGAAGAGAACAGACTGAAGAGAGTAAGTAAAGGCCTTAAGAATGACCTTCCCTGAATATTTTCATATGGTCAGCAAACAAGGGGGGATAGCAGAGGGAGAATGTGCTATGCGTGCAAAACATGGGAAAATGAAAAAGAACTAAAGATAGTGACCCGACTTCCCCCCCCTTTTGTTTCCTGTTTGCTTCTTTCCAGTCTCTCTCTCTTCAAAGCAAACACCCACAAAAACCTATAAAACACTTGTACCTAGACACTACTTTCACTTATACTAGACTACTCAGAGACAGACCAGAAACTCTGTTCACTGTCCCCACAGCTAGGGATTGGTTTGAGCCTTTCAGCTCAAACAAATGAGGGCCTTGACCAGGTAAGATTAGCGAAGGGCTATGCTCATACAGGTAATGTATGGGGCTTTGCTAGTTAGCAAAATACCCACCTTTCCTTCTCCCCTAGAAAAAGGTATTTACAGGAATAGGATGAAAGAGTCTTCTTGCTTTAGATGCCCAAAATATGGTTCAGGGAATTTAGTGTTTGTCAAGCAGAGAAATGAGGCAGAAGAAATCTGTTTGTGGTAATGATCACCCAGTATAGATGCGAATGTGTTATTATGCAATGTACTGTACCAAGCAAGGCTTTCCTGCATTTTCCAGAAATACCTAATAGTGTAGACATAGTAACGCAACAGAAGATGTCATTGTTTAGAGCAGTAGATGAGAACCTTCAGAAGTCACTTTTCTGTTAATGAAGTTGCATAGTTCAAATCTTTGGAGGTGTTTATCATCTTAGTTTGTCTCCTCATCCTCAGGGTCCAGTGATTTCTGCTTCTTCAGGTATATTCTTGAAATCTAGGTAAGCTACTGAATAAAGTTTAGCCAGCAGTGGTTGCCCTTGGAGGCGCACTTGATCAGTTGCCAGAGTTCAGTAGATGTGTATGAAATCATTTCACTTCAGTAGCTTGAAGCCTTGAAAACTGGAAATTTTAAGCCATGAACTATTTTCCCCAGTTTGCTCTTGTCTGTTCTGTGTGATCAACTCGCTGTTTTGAAGAAACTGAGACTTTCACCTTTGGACAATCTGTTCTTTAATTTTGTCTAAGCACTCTCTCTAAGGTGATAACATGTTTTTTGTTTCCCTGCATCTTCATATGTTTATTTGCTATAAAACCATTTCCCAGTAGCAGTATGCTCATATTTGGCAGTTCATTGGTACAGAGAACAAAGAAGTTTAATTACAAAGATAATTTCTTTCTGAAAGAAACATATGAAGTAAATCCTAATGGCGCGGTTGCCAGTTTAGGTCACTGTGTGTGGGTTTTATGTTTATATTGTGCATCTGCCAAGTTACAGTGTAGTGGTTTAAAGGACTGTAAGCATGATCTAGATTTCAAACTCTTAATTTGATAACCTGTAAAGCAAGATTGTTATGAATATTATGTAGCTTACTATTGTTTCTGGAAGACCTGTAACCAAAAGCTGTGGAGGGGAAAGAGCTGTATATTTTTGTAGTGATCAAAGAGGAAAACTTGTTATTTTCACGTGCATAAGACAGAACATTATTTCTCTGCCAGATGATCCATGAACTAATGGGGACCTATGTGTGTTAATCTGCTTGGTTAAATTTTCCAGCTAAAACCTGAAGTGAGTGAAGATAAAAGAATTGAATACAGGGAAAAATAGAGTGATTTGTGACTTAGAGAGGTGAAAAAAGATAAGAAACCTCATGCTGAACAGATAGCGTGTGGCAAACAGCATACCTGGGATGGCAGTGGATGGATCTGACTTCCAAGAAGTTGCAGTGACAGAGCATGAACTGCTGATTGTGTGAGTCTTTTGTGTATCACCCAAAAGTGCTAAGCTGATGACGATTTCCTGAAGCAGATGTGAATTTGAAGAAAACAGATCAGCAAATCTTGAATTAGGCTGGGGGGTTGAAATAAATATGAATGCTCAATGCAAGACATGCTGGATGGAATAAAAACAGTTCAAAGCCCGAGTCTGTTACAAGTACTGCTTATCAAATGCTGACTGAGTCTTGTTTTCATGAGAGTAACTCTGTAATGTGTGTGAATATTCACAGAGAATGTTTCACTTGTTGGCTCATGCTCTTTAAGGATCAACAGATAGTATGCCAGTTAATTACTAAAGATAAACCTAAGATGTTGAATTCTAATTGGATTTCAAGCACTGCCACTATGGAAACTGCTGTTTTACTTTATCCTCTTCTGAAAACAAGTCTTGTTGATCAGAGATTGCTTATCTGGGGGATGCCTTGTTTCTGTTTGTACTGCTCTTACAGAGAAGTCATTTTGTTTCAGATTTGCACCATTTTCGACCCAGGTCTCTTCCCTCCCCCCCCCCCGAAATCTTAGTTTGATGGGGAAAATACTTGCCCAGCATCTCTTGAATAGAGTGAATCATATTTTCATTCCACTCCAGTACAGTGCAGATGGTAGCATCCGCTTTAATAACACAATATCAGAACTTCTTATTATACTGACATTTCAGAAAGATTTATGAGTGTGTTTCTGTGATGGTGATAAGCTAATGCATATAATTCAGTTGGCCCCTAGACAGAAGTATTTTGGTGTTTCACTCCAGAGAAAAAAAAAATTCTCTAGCAAAGACATTGGGGAGGTAAATCCAATATTTTAAACAAAACCAGCATGACCTATCGTGAGAAGCGAAGTTTTGTATGTCACCTCGATGGTATTTGCAGGGTGCAGTTAGACAGGGGATGTATTAAGATCTTTTTCCATAAGGCTTTTTCATCTTTTACTTAAAATGCTCTATCATTCTGTAGTTCATAATGATTTATCTGTTAAATCATCTTTGACCTAGACATTCAGTGCCTTAGTGGCTTCCAGACAATGTTAGCGTATATACCAGTAAGAACAAGCTCTTAGGAACTGAAGTAGATGATCCAAAGAGATGCCTTCCAAATTCAACTATTCTGCAGCTAATTTATTCTGTGATAACACTCCCATGTGCTTCATGAAACTGTTCTCTTTATGTTTAAGTGCAAGTCTTCACAGTGCAGTCAACATTGGCTCTTACCTGAATTATAGTGTTAGTTCCATTTGTTTCTTTAATGCAGAAAACCTCTTTTTTTCAAGTTTTTTATGCCCAACCGAAGATATGAAGTTGTGCTTTGTAACCTCTCTATTTACTTTGAGGTACAACTGAGAAATCACATGAGTCTTCTTCCAGTGGCTTTAGCATCATTCCCTAAACATTTTCACTGTCAGATTTATGGTCAAGCAGCAGACCAGGAGGAAAAATGGTGAAACAAGTCACTGAATGTTGATGTTTATTCAGGCCATGCATTAAAAGCTGCAGAAACTGTCAGACTGTGGGAAATGTGGTAATAGCTTCAACCCAGATATCGGGCATGGACCCCAGCTACCCTTAACTGTGCACTAAATGGACTCACTACTAAAAAAAACCAAAACCACCCACACACCTCCCAAACAAACAAAAAACACCCCTCTAGCTGAACTTAAAGTATGTTTATGCAAATGCAATGTAAGCTTATATACATATAGAAATAAAGCATTTGTTTTAAGCTCTTTTGTAATACTTGTAATTACTGCTTCAAGAAGGGAACAAGAACAAATCTTAAAAATCAGGAGCTACTAATACGGACTAGAAACACAGGCTGGTTGTAAACTGTCAACAAAAGCAGGATATATGGTTTTCTTAAAAAATGTGTTCATTGCATCTGAAGAAACATCAAAACGAGTCAAGTGAGTAGTTCTCGTTTTGAATGTAGTCTTCTGCAATGAAAAGTATTAGTATAGAATACATTAAGCCTGAAAATCTCATTCATAAACATTATAAATGATTTGTTAAATAAATATTTCTTGATTTAAAATGTTTTTCAATGTAAGAAGCGGAATGTATCCAAAGTAGTAATGTTACCTGTAACTGAAGAGAGCAATTTATGGCCTGATCTGCAAACTTTATATGTACAAAAGGAAAATCATATTAGAATCTTCTGTTACTAGAAAAAAGGAGAGCTGTTATGACAGGTTTTTGTGCAAGATCTGTTCTGGCCTGCTTTGTAAAACATACCGTAGTGTTGTGAAAAATAGTTAGTAGTTCACAATAGTTACTCATACTTCGTCCAGTGCATGCAGCATTGCATAATAGTTGTAGATTCAGCTGAGGACTAGAAAACTATGGCAAGAATTGTGGTCCGAATCTGTTTTGCTTTGATTTTATTCTCCATTTTAATTAGTAATTTTATTAGCTTTTCAGTTTTGTGTGTAGATTGTAAAGCCCAGCTGGTTCTTGCGTCACATAAAGTGCTTGTAAAAGGGTGGATTCTAGAAGACTGCATTTAGGGTTGTTTTTTTGGTTGGTTTGTTTATTTTTTTTTTTAACATGGGGAGGTAGATTGTGTTCAGAGTAGATTTGGTACAAAGGGAGCTCATGCTTTAGAATGAATATAGTTTGAATTGAGCAGTCATTTACAGGTTTTTATTTAATCAGAGCGTCTGCTTATACAGACAATATATGATTGTGAGGAATGGGACCAGCAGCTGCTTGCTTCCTTTGGAAACTGAGATTTGGGCACTTTTAAGAATAGGTTCCAAATTAGTTGAGATTGATGAAACTACCGTGCTAGGCAGCTTGCCTAGCTTGCCAGGCAGTATGTCTGTAAATATCATTTTACAGTGAATGTATTTTATTTTGCTTTTCTTAACTAACAGAGTAAATAGTACTGTTCGTGTCATGGAGCAAAACTACCCCTTATCAATAATGACTAATAGAGAAGAAGTAATTTCCTCATGAGAGAGCAGTATTTCAGTGTTTGTTAATAAGACCATGCTTTTCTTTTCAAGTAGGAAAAGACTGGAAGTGGGTTTCTTGGTTTTGGGGGGGGGGTGGTGGTGGTTCAGAATTAATGAAATTGTCTTGAATATTTCCACTTGGAGTTTTTGAAAGCCACTAAAACACAGGGGACCAAATCTGCCTTACATAAAAATTATAAAAATTTTACATACAAATTTAGTATTAAAGTATAATGATATCACTATCACTGACATGGGAGCAGGCTTTGATCCATTTTCTGGAAAACGAAATGAAGAAACTGGCAGTGAACTCTGCTTTTCTTTTCTTTCCTGAAATAGAATAAACAGTTTCATCCAATGGACCATTATTTGGTTAGTTCTGGGTTTTTTTTATCATTTCCTTAATTTTGATTTTTGTGCACTGTCACATGGCCCCATATGCAGGAAACTTCTGAGCTGTTTTTCATACGGACAAATCAGCTGGTTGCTGTTAGGGATTAAAGGACTTTGCAAGTCATTAGCCTGAAATAATTTAACTTTATGGGTGTTTTTTTAATAAGTGGATCTGATAAATTGTTATCAAACAGTAAAATATATAATTAAGTTATTACTTCAGGGAACTCCTTAGGTTTATTCATGATTAGACCAAATAGGAGTAGAACAGTTCCAAAAAGCTGCTCCAAGTCTTAACATGAAGTACTCTGAATACAGGATGTGCAAAAGCCTGACCCTCACTATTTCCTCATGTGTCATTTCTGTATGGGACTGTTACTGTGTGCTTTAGGACTTCTGCCCTTGCTGTAATGACACTTGGGCCCTTTAAAGTAGCAATAGAATTCTGTTTCATTTTTCTCTGATGTCAGTACAAAGGTGACTAATCCATTTATTTCAGAGCTGATAAAATTTGACTATAACAATGTAGTGCTTCAGGTACTGTTATATGCCGGCATTTGCAATTTTTATAAATGTTTCAATGATATGAAAGAGTTTTTCTTTGAATTGGAAGTAACACATTGAAGCACAAGTTTTAGGCCACAGTTTTATTTATTGACATACTTTTGGGTTCACATTCAAGTAGTTAATTGTTAATGTTCATGACAATGTCCTGTATTTTTTTTCATGCCCTGAAAGTATTGGGCATTTACTATTAAAAGAGAGCAAAAGCAATCCTTTCTATGTACTCCAGATGTAAGTATATATGTAAAAACTAGAATACTGAGTTCTATTTCTAGGTGCAGTTTTTGCATTTAGTTTGTGGCGAGAAAGACATTTTTTAATTTGTAAAACATTCTAAAAGCTGTCTGAATTCAGTGAATCCTAGCGAGCCTGTAAGCCAGGATGACTAAAGTGGAATATGCTAGCTTTGGAGGCTCATACATGCAACCGGTTTTACTGAGCAATTAAGTCTGTTTCTGGAGATGATGTGTACTTTTTAAGTTTTGCAAGTTCAAGTGGGCATTCTAATGTGTGTAACTGTGGCTTTGCATGTTCTTATCTCTTTCTTAGTCATATCATGTATATTTTATAAGACATTTAATTAGATTTGACTTACCCTTGATAACATGATTTGACACAGAAACTTGTTCATTTTATATTTGTCTAGAACAGAGAATAAACGCCTTTAAATGGTTGGCTGACATGGCATGATGGGCTTTGTGGTTGCTAAGAACTTGAGAATGTCCACCATAGTGCTATATTTAACAGCTGACTTCCAGGATCTCTCTCACATCCTGTGACATCGGGTGTATCTACTTTACGGAAGCAGCATGCTGAGCATTTAAGAACTCTTTTCCTAAGCCTCTAAAAAGTTTGCAACAAATAACGAAAACTTGATATATACAGTGACCTGAAACTTACTTGTTTCAGTTGTGGTGATAGGGTGGAAACAGTATGAGTGCACAGATGAATGTGAAATAGAAAACCTAAGAATGTGAGTGGATTTTCAGCGTGGGGATTCTGTTAAGATTCTTTGCTAGGTAAACATGTTTTTCTGTGAGCAAATACAGCTCCTCCATGGAACAGGTCACTGAGGACACCTATATATCTAGTCACACATTCAGTACAGGCTACTATGCATTGCCTTTAAAGTCAACTTTTGCTTTCAGTGGGTGCTTGAGCTGTCTCCAGTCATCTTGGTATCCATTTTTCTTCTAGGATTCAGCTGGGAGATACAAGTTTCTCTCACCTATATAAATCTTACTATTAAATGTTGCTTTTGGATGCCAAGTTGCAGTTGTGTCTGTCTTGCTACACTGCCTCTCTTCAGATGCTTTTTCTCATCACTATAAAATCATGTCAGTGGTTCAAGTATGCAGAGTAAATATGATAGCAGACTTTTATTATTCCCAGATTTAGAAATCAGCAGCTGTGGCATGCTATTTGATAGAGCTACTTTCTTGCTGGCCTGTTCTGAAAGGAGCAAGGTGTCCCATATTCTGAATAATGGAGGAGAAAAATCAACAAAATGTAATTTTAGATCAGGATTTAACTTGCCATGGAAAATTTTTGTCTCTTGGCCTATTATTTAGGCAGAGAAAGAGAAAAAAAGTTGAAGACTGCTTTTTCTGGAGATAGTTTCGTCAATTTTCAAGAAGCAGTCTATAGAAGAATGATTTGTTTATAAGCATAAGTGTTAAACAGACCCAGCTGTTAAAATTTATATTTTCATTGATGTGATGAGTAATGTTGGGATATGGTGCTTTTCATAGTGATCCATTTGTTGTTCCTAGTTTAATGCTTTTAATGCAAGCAGATTCACTTCTGTTAAATTTGCTGTTTCTAACAGAAGTATATTTTTCCTTTATTTGTTTCCCAAAGGCATATTCCTCAAGGTAGCTAGCTAGTGAAGCTCAAATTTATATAGAAGTACTTGACACCGTCAGTTCCTGTTAGTGAGAATTCAGCATGTTTGTGTTCACAGTTGCAGGGTGGGTCATATTAAACCAGTCTTGTGATGTTTCCAGTTATTTATAAATTGCTGAACAAAGTGTTTCCAAAAAAGGAAAAATGCAAATTTAGAATTAAATTTTACAAAGTCAAAAAAAATTATCTTTTTAGTATTCCTTTTAAGCCTTATGTCTAGAGCTGAGGTTAAACTTTGCAAAAGTCATCATATCACATTAATAAAGTTGAGGCAAATTCAGGACAGAGCTTTGCAACTTGGGTAACCAAGGTATAGTTGATTTTGCAATGAGAAGTATCTCTCTTAGTTGTGTCTGTGTTGGATTGTTGCTCTGCGTAGTTTAATCCAGATCTCAGCTTTTTACTGTAGAAAACTTGTGGATTAAAATTGTGTCTTTTGATTACAGGAGGTTAGTTTTCTGCCTTGTTAACCCTGCATGTTGTTCTGAGGTTCTGTTGCAGGAAAACACATTTCTGGTATTTCAGTGTCCACTGGTGCCAGTTACTCTACTAGTCTTCTCCTACTTTTTTTGCTTTTTGTGTCTGTCCACTTTAAGGAATGCTTAATGCTCTCCTTCTAAACCTCTGAAGCGAGTTACTTCTGTAAAGATCCATTGCTTTACTCTGTGGAAACATTCACATATTTACCTAATGTCATCATGTATTTCTTTTGTGGCATTTTTCTGATGGTTGGAAGTACTCTGCAGCTTGAACACTACATGTAGCCTTGGTCATCGTATCTCAACAGTGATTCAATGAAATGAGGAAAAGTATATAGAGAAGCAGCAAGTGTGTTAAAAAGTATGGATTTGTTTTACTCTGTGGAGAGACTTGCAGGATAACAACTCTTCAATTAAACAGAGATATTGTAGGGGGAGAAAGGGGAATACAACTGGAAAGAGTCTGTAAGATAGTGGCATGAAAAAGTGAGCAGTTTTTTAACCACTGGGGTTTTTGCTTGTTTTTTTCTGAAATGGCCTAACATTCACTGGCAAATTATGCAAAATGGATTTGAAAAGAAATTAGATAAATCTACAGAGGGTAGGTCTTTCAAAATCAATGAATCAGAATGGTTCCTCTCCAGACTCTGTTTCATGAAGCCTCATGCTTGCTCATTATTGGCAGAAAGACAGAGCAGGAGACTGATTGCTATGCACCTGTGTTGCGCTGAACATCTTTAGAGACAGAGCACTGGGCTGACACGCTTTTCATCTGAATGTGCTTGACTGTTCTTATGGTGTTGTAAGAGTTCCAAAAATACATAACTGTTTTCTGCCTCTGAGTCATATGAATTTGATGGATAACTGTCTTGATTACACTACAGGCAATAATAAATAGAAGGTGAGGCTCTAGGACCAAGGGCTGTATGGGTTCTAAAAACTAAGGTGGTTGGCTGAGGAGAGTTTGCTGTTCGTTGGCAAAGCAGCTGATTTTTACAACAATCCTTTGCATACATCAAGGATTTGAAGAAAATGGACACTGTGAGCAGATGTGAAAATTTGGCCTCCTTATCTTTCTTTGAAATATCAGATCTTCTAGTCCTGTGTTAGCATGGGCCTCCTTCAGTGAAACTTCTGTTACTCTCATAAGTTCCTGCAAAAATCTGTTTCACTGTGCTCATATACTTCTGTATCCCTAGTGAGATTTGTACTACTTCAATTAATAAAGTAAGTTATCTGCAGTGCTTGTTCTGCTAAGTTGATTCTGTAACAGCTTGATGGGCAAGCAGGATGATTTCCATTTAGAAAAACAAACAAAAATTTGACATTAGGATTTTCCATAACAGTCTGGCCTGATCCTGTAGGTTGTCATGGCCAGGCTGAAGAAGGCTTTGCTTCAGAGAAATCTGAAAAAGCCTGAGAACTGCTTATGAACAGTAAGAACTGTTATTCCTAATTCTCAAGTTTAAAATAATGCTTTTTCCAGCAGTACGGTTTGTCTAAATAATTAGGATTTTTATAGAGGATAACTTTGCATACTTTTGTTAATCACATATACCTAATCTCCCTCAATTTCTGTCAAGGTCTTCTCCTCTGTTTTACTCTAGGGCAAAGAATTCATTCAAGTGTGAATCTGTGTTTACTTTTATTACCATCTTTCACTTTTCGATTTAGTAGAGCATGAATTTACTTTCACAGGATCCTTCATCACATCATTTGTCCACTTAAGTTTTTCAGCTCTTGTGTGACTTTATTGGGGTTTTGGTTTGGGTTTTTTTTGGAGGGGTAAGTGGGTGGAGTTTCCCAGGCACTGGCTCTGAAGTCTATGTAACTTAGAAGATGTCGTTGAACCCAGGACAACGTTTTAATAATGATGGTTTTTCCCCACTCAATAAAATAGTACATAATGAATGCAATTTTGGCTTTGTGATTTGTAAATTTAGGGGCTGCAACATTTTCTTTTATACTGTGTATAACAGAGAGAAAACTTGAAATATCTGATAACAATTTAAATTGAGATTATGATGTGTTCTTTTAAGCTTTTATGAGCAATGTTTGAAATAACAGTGAAGGAATTAATGGCTTTCTACAGTTGACAGAACTGCTACAGAGAGGAGCTGAAGAAACCTCACTTTGTCCATGCCATGCTGTCAACATCAACTTTGTATGTAAGGATGAGACTTTGTACAAACATGAGTCAGGAAATTCGGTTATGGTACCAATTGCAGCTATAATTTAGTACCTATGAGTCCTGTGGAGTAACTACTGTGAGGTGATTTGTGTTCTTCGAGCATCATCAAGTATCAGTCAGATCATTTAGTGTATTTTAAAAGTTGATTTCTTGTTTCCTTCCTCCTAAATTGAAATTCAAATTTGTATTAGCAAACAATGGGTTTATTTTTGAAAACAGGTGTTTGGCTTTGACTTCTCTGCTTCATAATGCAGTAAGCAACTACATTCAGTTCCCTTCATATTTTAAATATTTTTTTTTTATAATATGTTTAAAAGTAGCATAGTTCTTATGCTTGTCACAAACTTTTATCAGCAACATACAAATGTGGTGGTTTTCCAGTGCCAGGGTAATACCCAGCTCCCTTGTAAGTTAGTTTAGCTGATTTAGTTAATGAGCTTAGTTAGCTCATTTTCATCATGGAGGTATTGTACTAGTACTATGCTTCACCTAAGGATGTCACTTCATATAAGGAATCCCTGCAATATGTTGACCAGAGACTTTACCAATTCTTCTGCCACCTACCTAAGTAGTTCAGTATCAGCTCTTCACCCAACTTTAACTAATCTAGAGCTTCTCTCTAGAGCTTCCCCCTTCTTTTAGTGTGGATGCTTTACACTTTCTAGCTGAAAATTATTTTTAATTCCTATTCTGATTGTTCTTTAAAAAAACCCTCAATAGTCTTGTTTTTATTTATTACAAGAAAGGGTAATCAGTGAAGGAAGGGTTCTATTTATCCTTCTGCCTATTCCAGTGAAGCATATGAAGTGGAATACAGCAGGTAGTGTCTAAATTAACAAATAAATTAAATTTGAACTATAATCAGATGAGCAGGATTCGTGGCTGGATAGTCCTGGATGATGCTGTGTAAGTAGTGTTCCTTAGGCGGTCATTCTAGTAATCATCAGAAATTTTTCTGCTCCCAGCAGCTGTGGATAGTTATTTAGGACTAAGGATTAACTTTAATTAGAGAGGATGACAGATTCTAAAAGGCCAGGACCTGTATTTATAACTTTTGTATTTGGTGGTGTCATGAGAACTACAGTGCTAGTCTGGAGAGATGAAATCAGCAGCTGTGTTCCTGTAGGGTGACTGGGTACTATAGAGCATGAAACTGGAGGAGAAACAAGGTGGAAAGTGGTAGGCTTAGAGGTTGTGCACATTTGTTCATTCCAGCTCAGGAATTATCTTGCAGCTGAAAAAAGTGTGAAGGACTTCTGAAGCTTACCCAGGATGTTTGATATTTCATCATACCATGAAGTACAAAGCAGTGTGATTCTTGAATCTTCAAACATTTTACAAATATGTATTTATTCATCCTGGGGGAAAAAAAAGGTGGTGGTAATTAATTATTAGCTGTGTCTTCTAGATGTTAGAGGAATCTGTGGGCCACCCAAAGCGCTGATATTAAAGAAGATCTGGATTTCAGGAGTTCTTGTCAAAAACCACACCCTTCTCCATAACTGATAAAGTTGGCAACCTCATTATTAGGAGGAACCTTGGAAAAACAGCTGACTTATGAGTTGCCTGAAAGTTAACATTCTTATCTCTGGACAGCTGCTGGCTCAAGGCAGCCATGAAAGATTCAAATGTAATTAAGGCTTTTCGTAATTCTGAAGAACATTTTGCTCATAATGACTATGTCTGTTAAATACTTTATTCTTTTTGGATATAGTAAGCTATAGTTTTACATACAGAAAGTAGGTTAAGAAATTTGCAAGGGGTATTGGCTCTAAGCACAATAGTTTCTGTCAGAGATTTTTCACTTGATTTAAAATGCAAATCTTGGATTGGGTTTCATAAGGTAAAGGTAGCTAAGCAAAATAAGCTTAGACCATTCGGACCAGTTTGCTCTGTCTGCACTTCCTGGAAGATCTTGTTACTTAGGTAATTATAACAAAGAGGGTTGCAATATCTCTATCTGTGGGCTGGGCTCTAAATCTGTATGAGCATGTGGCTTAGAAAGGATGATAATAATTTTGACTTACATCTGCTTAACAGTAAAACTTTGGCTATTAATAGTGAGCAATTTCTACTGATCAGTCAAAAAAGTGAATTCTTCTTGGGGACTCGAAAAGGTAAGTAGATTGGTTCTTGTATTTTGCTAATATATAAATTAATCTAATAAATCCTGAAGGTTAGAATGTGCTGATATTAAAGCTTGTATTGGAGCATTAAATCTTGCTCGTGGTAGGGTTTTTTAATCTTTACCTAAGCTAAAAAACCTTATTTTTCAAAATATGTGTATTTTTTTAATAGAGGTAGATAAATCATGGTGTTCTGTGTCTGCTAATATCGTTCAGGAATGAAAACTGTTAAAGTAATTGCAATTAAAATACCAGCAAATGGATCCTGTTTGAGACACTTGGCATGCCCTAGGATTGATACATGTGTCTTGTTATTTAATAGTAATAAGAAAAGAATCCACAATTACAGATATTTCTATAGAACTAGATCAGAAATAGTAACTGAAAGCATATGAGAGCTGCAAGCTATTTTCATAATACTGCTCAGAACAGTACACTGTGAGAAGGGAGTGTCTGGGAAAGTAAGATTTGCCTGAAGCACAAGCAACAGGTTTGTCTAGAAAAAGATGTCAAGCAAGTAATATTACATTATCACTCTGGAGCAAAGAACATAGTGTTTATTAATAAATCTTTGTTTGATCAGCAGGTTTTACTCTAGCTTAATGCATTCAGCAGCAAATACACTGATACAGGTGAGAAAATGAGAGTGTGTGGAGGCTGCCAGGAGATAAAAGACATAGTTCTGCTCATATTTTTCAGCAAAACTTTGTTTTGTGCCTAGTTCTTCATTGAAGGGGGTTTTATTAGTAAAGTTTCAATTTTGTAATGTAATCTGTCATCATTTTCTGTACCTTTTTCACTACTGGTGGTGAGACACTGTATTTGATATTTAGAAGAGATGGTAGTCCTGGATTTCTTGTTGACAGGTGTGTGTGTGATGCTTTAGCTGCTTTGACCACACAGGGTGGTAGCTTACTACCCAAGTAAGAGCCTGCTATGCAGTCCAGCTATAGAAACTCTATGCTATTTTCAGTGTTTTCCACTTTTTTTCTCCCTTCTAATTTTGAGCCAGTCTGCTGTCCTGATTTATCAATACAAGTGGTGGCCATAGATTCCTGGGGGAGTGGCTGGTGGCCATGTCTGCCAAAGGAGCAAAGCAGCCAATGTGCACCTCTGGCAGCTGCTTACTGTAGGTGGGTTTCTTTTCACTTAGGTGGTTATGACCAATGTTATGATTGCTTTGAACTAGGGGAAATATTGCAAAGAAGGAAGTTTGTTGCAGTTGAGAATCGGGTATCTCTCAAATATTTAGTGAAACTACTAAGCTACTGGCAGGTAAATGTGACAACAGAAGATGGAAATCTACCAAATCCAACAAATTGAAGCAATAGAATCAGGGCGAGTGTCTGTAAACTTCACATATGTAAGCATTCTGAAGTTCTAATTTTATATCAATTGGCTTAATGACTTCCCAGATTATTCTGAGCATTATTTGTGTAATACCATTAAATAAAATATTTGGCTCAGATGCGCTTTGGTAAAATTCAGTTACATTTAGCATTGTCCATGTTAAATTATTATTTTGACAAAGATGGAGAGACTAAGACCAACCATTCATCTAAACTAAACTCTGCCTTGGGTGATGCTGAAGAATTTTCTTCTGCTTTCTGATAAGGCATTCTTGTAATGCTCTTCAGATCAATTTGATCTGAAGTTAA
Organism: Psilopsiagon aymara; assembly: GCA_024733675.1. Taxonomy (NCBI): domain Eukaryota; kingdom Metazoa; phylum Chordata; class Aves; order Psittaciformes; family Psittacidae; genus Psilopsiagon; species Psilopsiagon aymara. Next base: position 31,410 of record JANRGW010055098.1, on the reverse strand, counting down.
ATAATGGCTTACCCATTACCACAAGTATAAATGGAAGACCTCGGATTAGGACATAGTAGTTTCTGACTGTTATTCCTCCATCTGTCCTTCTGGATAGTGGTTTTACATACATTAACTAGAATGGACATAGGATGCACAACTTACACAGAGCTTACTCATTGCTGGTGAAATATACACAAGGGAGAAAAGCCTGCATCTCAGAGCTCTTAGTTTATAAAAGAAGCAAATAATTTTGACTTGTTAGTAAAAATTTTCAATTGCACTGGGCTTGTTACTAAGATTGAACATTTCTTACGGTGCAGTAATTTGGAGTCAGCCTTGAGTATACTTTTAGAGATTTTTTTTTTTTTTTTTTTGTGATGGTCCCCGTGAAACAATGATGTGTAAACTTTTATTTTAAAGCTGTCTTTATCCCCTGACTCCTGATTCTATGTTCTAGTGTTTAGGTAGGCTCCAACTGAGAGAATATGTGTGTGGTTTAGCTACCAATCATGCTGTTGGTCCGTGAGGCTGGTGTCTGAATTGTCATTGGATGAACACAAAAATATTTTCATCTGTGTAAATTGCCATTGCAGATTATTGTAATATTTGTTTGAATTCAAAATAATTGAATTCTTAGCATAGGCAATCACATGATAAATACAGATTAGTGCCATTCCAATGGCATTGTAATAGTTTGCCCCATAAACATGTGACCATGGCCTATACACTTACCTAAACCCTGTGTTATTTAAAGGCTATCTCTAGCCATTATCAGATAGGGGTCTTTGTGGTGCTTAGAAAGCTGTCAAAATCTAACCCTTTTGAATCACAGAAGACTGTATCAGAAGACTGAATGTCAAAAGACTGAATTGCACCCTTCATGGAAGAGAAAGCATAATTCTGTGACCCTTCAAGGGCTTTGTCAGTGTTCCATGTGTTAGAGCACTGCAAAAAAAAAGTACAATCCCTGTTCATCTCTGAGTGGGCACTGGTTTCATACTTCAGTGATGAAGTGATGTGCAAAAGGGCCTTATTTAAGAGAGAATTTTCTCACTGGCAGTGAATTAGATAGCATAAATTATTTTTCCCTTTGAAATGTCATCTGTTGACAACAGTGACTGTTACTTGACTAAGAGTCCAGCAATGTGGCAACTGAGGCACGGACTCCAGTTGTGATGCAACCAAAACCATTTATTGAGCGAGCTTACAGGCTTTTTATAGACTCCTGCCTAGCGGTTAGTAATTGTTAGTATTTCAGTTTCTTTTTAGTACCTTTTGCAACATCATACACTTTTCTCAACCAATCACATTATTGTTCACGCGCCTTTGCTTTAACAACTTATTTGTTCTCAGATGTATAAGCACATTTCTCTGTCACCACTTTCTGCCACATTAGTACTTTCCATTTTCCCTTAAACGCACATTCTTTTGTCTCCTCAGTCCACACTGGAGACTTTCATTAACTCCTGGGAAAGTTCCCAGTACAGCATTAAATCTTTGCCTTTGGTAACTTCTTTGTTTCAATGTCTAGAGTTCTCAGAGATTATCTTGGTGTTCTAACTTTGACTCCTCTTGACTCCCATGGTTTGCATCCAACCAGCTGTGTAATGTCCATATCACTCCTCGTGGTGGAAACTTCACTGTGTCCATCCTCCATACAGCAACACCAACTAACAAGTAGCAGCTGATTTTGGAAGATTTTCTTTGTAATCCTTAATGTCAGATGGAAACATGAGTGTCTTTAATCCTTCTTTAAAGGGGCAACAGTAACTTCAGAAACTTCATACATGGGGCATTTTTGTTATAGGAAAAAAGAGCTGTATTTTCAGTGTCATGAAAGAAGTGATATGAAGATTAAATGAGGTTATAGAAAGGAGAGGTAAAAATAATTTCAGAATTGTCTTTACTATTCAAACAGCTATCAAAAAGCAGAGCTGCTACAGAGTTCTGCTTATAGGTTAAGCATGTTTTCCACTGTGTGGTCATTCCTGCATTGAAACCTACTCAGTCCTTTTCTCACATAGTTCAAAAGTTTGAAATGCACTCAACTTAGAATCTAGGAAATTGTTATTAAGGATGAGGGGCAGGGGAATCTCTAGCTTGCAGTATTTGAGATTGTTTGGTTTTATATCCATCTTCATTTCCTTGTTCTAGTAAAATCACTTAAAAAGAAAAAAAAATCTGCAGTGAATGAAAGCCTCATAAATCCTATTTCATGGGAACAAGTTGTTTACTTTTCATATTAATGTTTTTTTGATTGTGGTTTTGCAATAATAACTGGACTTTTCCTTGTGTGGCTTACTTTATAATGTAACAATGACAGGTCTGGTTTACTGTAATATACATGGTTTCATCTGTCTTTTCAGACTTTCACTCCTCCTACTGAAGAAATCACAGATGATGGCTTCTGACGCTAGTCATATGCTGGAAGCAGCTTTGGAGCAGATGGATGACATCATTGCAGGTATAATAATGCTTTATTTTACACCAGACTGTTCAGAGATTTAACTATGTTTGTGCTTTTCCCTTTTGCAATTTTCCTGTTTACTTTTTAATCATCATTCTCAGTTTGCCAAGGTCTCTGGAACATGCAGATTTCTCTGGTTGCACAGTTGTATGAAGAAAATTTAAAGCAAAATAAGGGAAGAAAACATGCAGTTCCACCTCAGACATGTGACTATTGAAGTAGCTTTGTTCTAGTGCTCTTAGATACATTCTAATTCACATTCCATATTGCATGAGTTAGTTTTTTATTTCAGCTTGCTTTGAAAATATTTTTCAGTTAGCTGGATAGTATATATTTTACACAAACACACATATATAGATATACAAAAATATGTATATATATATATAATCATATAATTTTATTATGCATGTATTTAAAATAGCTTAGAAGTTAATTACCATAACAGCCTAATGAGTTAGAATGTGTATCTTCTTGCTAAAATTTATATCCAGGAATGGCACTATGAATTTCTTTTCTATGCAGCTGTCCATGAGAAAGACGTATTCTGCAAGACAGAATTTGTTGTCTTTTGGTGCTGTCATAGTAAGGCAGTAAAAAATTTTTCTCTAAACATTACAACATCCAAGAAGAGAAGGTGATTTCTCTGGTTAGGACTCATACCTTTGGGGTTTGTGCTCACACACTGTACAGTATGAGCTTCTAAAAGAAGTATCTGGGTAGGGCAATGATCTCACTTGTGCACAATGGGAAAGCATTCGCTAAAGCTTTATAAATTTAAATAGTGACACCCATGCTGTGCCTTCAGATTTTTTTTTTACATAATGATGAAGATGATGACATCAGCCTTTTTTTGCTGCAGTTGTGTTTCTTCCTGCTCTTTTAGGAAAGCTTTCTATCCAGAGATTAATACGGAGCTTCAAATATCACCATTAAACTAGCCATGCTTAGGCAGGAAGTCTTATTCAGGATTTTTAGTTTGAAGGATCTCTAGATACCTTTTTTCTCATTCACGTATGGGTCTTCACTTTATTCCAAAAATGCAAGCTTTAACAGTTTGCTAAGATACACAAAAGTGTAAATGTGAATATATGATGGCTATAACTCCACAATAAGTTTTCACACCAATGGAACAAGTTCTAGGCAATTAGGAAAATTAGGTATGTATTTCCTTCTCCCTTCTTTTTTTGAATGCAAAACCTCATTCAAACAAGATTTTAACCTCTTGCAAAACACACAAACAGATAGTCGTTAGAATATCTCTCAGATATGTAAAGAGGGAACAAGAACAGCAAGTCTCAAACCATAATTCGTAACCTAGGGATCCAAAATAATTTCTTAACCATTGCAAACCTTGGGTTATGATCGTGTTGAACTCTATAAAAGAACCAGAGGAACACAGAAGCCTATGTCCCTTTAATTATGCAATGGAACATGTACTCATAAACCACCTGCATCCATCCAGAAATTTTAACTCAGTCTCTGTTGTCTGTGATGGTTTATGTATAGCCCAGCCCACATTGGTGATATCATGACGCACTGATGATTCAATTCTTCAGAAAAATCAAAAGAAGGAAAAAGTAGGTATATTCTATTTAGATTGATTTTCAGATTAGACATTTATTTTCTTCCAGGAGTCGTCAGAGCTTTGTGGTATACTTTCATTTGAAGGAAAGGTTTAGAAAACTTGGAATAATTTTGAGGCATTTTTTTATTCCATAGTATTCCGTCTGCTTCAATTTTTTCTGTTGTTCATGCTTCCAACATATCTCAGATTGTCCGGTATCTCCTCTAATGAACATAAAGCACCACGTATTCACCAAACAGGTCTGTTGCCTTGCTTCTACAAGCAGCATTATGTGTCATTTAGGAAAAAAACCCAAAGTTTTACTTGATAATGCCATTTCATATTCCCTTCAATAAAGTTTTGTAGGCTTACAAGCTCTATGGTTTTTCCACTGAGAGGATAACATTGCTACTCAGCAGTATTTCCATGAATGGAAGCTCTGAAATATGTTTGTTGGGAGGCTCATTCTGGGTAAGGCAGTAGGTGTTTGGTGTTGAGCACTTTTTCCATGGTATGAAATGATAACCTTGTGATATGTGGCGTAACTGATTAAATGGCAATATATGACTGCCTAAAAAACTTCATATATTTCTTCTAGTTTCATGCCAGAAAAATAATTCAGGTCAGAAGCCAGGTTTGATGTTGGGTTTTTTTTAAATGTTGTTTTCCTTTTCCCCACTCCTTTTTCAGATTGTTTGTGCCCATAACATTTTAAGGTTAATCTTGATAAATAAAGAATAGAATTAAATTGTTTCAGGCTTCCAAACAGCATTGCTTTTGCCCCCCACACATTTCATTGCCCGTGATGGTGGAGACAGTGATACAGAGAAGTGAAACAAATGATGGAAGAAAAGTTCTCTGTGAATTGCTAGATTACATTTCCCATTCACAGCTGTTTTGTAGTGGCATTGGTGTACACGCTCTAAAATAGAAAGATTCAGGCATGCTAGAAGTATGTAGAGTTTTTTTCCACAGTGCATGGATAAGTCATGAGCAAATTGGCAACCTCTTCTGGAGAGCTGACTTTATGATTTCACATTACTTATATTTTTTAGTCTAATGTCCACTGATGTTCAGTATGATGTGGAAAACAGGCTTATTATAAAAATATCTAATGGGAGAAGAACCAAGATATTTTCCAGACAACGCATCTGTCAAGTCGCATCAATGTTAACATATGATTTTGGAATTATATCGACCTGTACAAATAAAAAAAATCAGATTATTTTATTCCTTTACTTATTTTTAGTTATAAAGCAAAAGCTCAATTGGTTGGGAAGGTTGTTTACCTTACTTATTTGTTTATTATTTTCCAGTACTAGAAATAGATAAGGCATTTTAATGCAGGTTGAGTTTGGTTGATAGGCTGTAGGCAAGGGATGCCATCCAGAGTGACCTTGACACACTTGAGAGGTGGGTGAATGTCAGCCTCATGAAGTTCACCAAAGCTAAGTGCAAGGTCCTACACCTGGGTCGGAGCAATCCCAGGCACAGCTACTAGCTGGGTGGAGAAGTGATTCAGAGCAGCCCTGCAGAGAAGGACTTGGGGGGGTTGGTCAATGAGAAACTGACTGTGAACTGATTTCAGTGTGCACTTGGAGCCCAGAAAGCCAACCATATCCTGGGTTGCATCAAAAGGAGTGTGACCAGCAGTTCGAAGGAGGTGATCCTGCCCCTCTGCTCTCATGAGACCCCAATTGGAGTACTGTGTACAGTTCTGGTGTCCTCAACATAAGAAAGACATGCTATTGGAGCAAGTACAGAGGAAGGCCATGAGGATGATAAGTGGGCTGGAGCACCTCCCAGGCTCTAGCCATATGAAGACAGGCTAAGAGAGTTGGGGCTGTTCAGCCTGAAGAAGAGAAGGCTGCATGGAGACCTCATAGTAGTCTTTCCTTATCTTAAAGATACCTACAGGGATGCTGAAGAGGGACTCTTCATCAGAGACTGTAGCAATAGGACAAGTAGTAGTGGGTTTAAACTTAAGTGGGGGAAGTTTGGGTTAGATATAACAATTTTTTTACTGTGAGTGTGGTGAGGCACTGGAATAGGCAGCCCAAGGAAGTGGTAAATGCTCCATCCCTGGCAGTGTTCAAGGTCAGGTTGGACAGAATCTTGGACAGCATGGTACAGTGTGAGGTGTCCCTGCCCGTGGTAGGCGAGGGGTGGAACTAGATTATCTTAAGATCCTTTCCAACCCTAACTATCCTATGACTCTAAGTCTGTTCTAGACATTCTCCTCTAGCGAATGTTTGTGTGTTCCAGAACTGTTTATTAAATATTCTGGTATGATTGAAGGACTAAATATATCTGCTGGAGCCTGTACTTAGACATGGTTATTATTCCAATTCGTCTCAAATTGAGAAACATAGTAATTATTCAAGTTTGATCCTCTAATTCAATCCAGTAAGCATCTCTATGCAATTTGGGCAGTGGCTGGAAAACAGGAATGTTCTCTCATTCTGTATGATGAGAGAACAGATAAGGTAGGAAACTCCTTCAGGAGGAAGACTGGAGGATTGTTGTGAAACAAACCAGGACTGAGTCTTATAAACGCAGTTCTGTATATAAAGACCGGAAATATTGGACAAATCCACTGTGCAAATGTAGCTGCTGTTGAGTAGACTGGAAAGAGCAAAAAATCAACTGTTCAGAGCTTGTGCTATTTCGTTTCACTGTGTGCAGATTCTGTGGGTATCTCTAGGCAGCACTGGATTCAAAGACAAAGGCTGAACTTCATGACTTTTGGGAGCCTTATGTACCTGATGAAAAAGATAATTCCTTTGGGATGAGGCTTGAGTGGGTACTAGAACAGCTATGCTCTTCTCTTCACTTCAGAAACCTTTGCTTTAGGCACAAAATGAGCATTAATCACTATTTTAAAGAAGTGAGAAGTCGAGAGATGTGTAACTTGTGTTGGCTTTTTTTTGAAGCTTGAGTGTATATATATATATATATATACACACATGCAAAACCAGAATTCTCTTTGTTTAATGAGAAAACAGACCTGATTTCTTTTCTTGGCTGTAGTTATTGTTAAAATATGAGATTGTGGTCTTGTCCTTGAAGGTAAGAACTGGGCATGCAAATACATGTTACAAATATTTACAGATTTGCTTCCTACTTTTAGCCTTCTATTTTTAAAAGCCGTGTCCGTTACTCCAAATGTTAACATAGCCCATAGATGATTCTCATTAATCCAAATAAAAAGTCTCACTGTAGACTGTGCATCTCAGTGCAATACAAAATGTATTAGAGTGTATGAGGGTAGGATTCTGAAGCAAAATTAACAAATTGAATTTCATTGGGCTTGATCAAATTTGACAGATAGGTCAATGTTCCCAACTCTTTTATGCTTCAGTACATCTGCACTGATAACCCACCCTCATAGCTATATAAATTAGGCATGCTAAATGATTAGTCTTATTGACTAAAATAGCAAAGAGGACTAATGTGATTGTCAATGAACATGACATCCATTAGCTAGAATGACTTGCACTCAAAACAGAGGCTTTCTCTAAAGAAAGCACTCGTATGTCAGATCTGTCTATGCGTTCTTTATTTGAGGTTGCTTCCCTCTGAGGATCAACCACAGCATTACTTGCCCTTTTGCTCAGCTTTTACCCATTTATTAAAATGTGTTTCTTTATATGACTATAGATTTTGATTATTTTCTCCTTGCAATATATCCTAGTGAATGAAAATATTTTATATTTTAATTTTGTATCAAACTGCTTTTCTCTGTCAACAGTCTGGAAATCCATGATTTCCTTTTGTGAGTAATGACCAAACTCCTGTCACAGTATTATCGTCTGCTTGTCTTCAAATTCAGTAACTAATCAGTGTAATTATTGAGTTTCCTTTTAACCGCAGTTCCTACAATTGCTACATACTGAAAAATAAAGGGAAAGTTATAAACCTGTTATTGCATACGTGTCTACTGCTATTTCAGTATTAGTACTGAGAGATTAAAAAATATAAACAATTAAAAACTTTGAAGAAGTTGTCCCGGAAGTATGCATATTTAAATTCCCTTTTCCTGAGGTGGCAGAATGCTCGTGGTCAGTTCATTGCTTTAACTGTGTGCTGCAAACCCAACCAGTTCCCTTACCCTTGCTGAAAAACGGGCCTTTAGAGGAAATTGTGCGTAAGAGATTAACAGGATTTTAATTCAATTTTAAGATATTTTCCTCATGGCATCTCTTTGCCAGAATTTGAAGGAGGACCAGGGGATGTGTGTGTGTGTTGGGGAGAGGGGGGTGTTTCCTTCATTTTTTTTTTTTTACTTTGTCTGTCCTATCATAATTTTGCTATGAAATCCATAGAGTTCAAGTTCTAGAGGTCCTCTATGTTCCTGATTGTGCTAGATTACTAAGTCACCTCTAGTTAAATGATTGGCATTTGGACTAAAAATGCAGGAGTGGACAAAAGATACTAACATTTCTATTTGAACCCCTTTGGATGAATTTTAGGTTTTGTGGACTAAGGTTTTTACTAAGATCCTACAGAAATAACAGGAAAACAAAATATTTCCTAGTGACCTCATCCTTTATCCATGAATACTCATATACCTCACAAAGTATTCATTCAGAATGCAAGGACTACTCTCACAGCACTTTGGGAGAAAAAGATAGACAAGTGTTCTGCTTCATAAGGGATTGAAATTGTCCAGACCAGCCTGAGTGCACTTAATCCTATTTTTTGTGGTGTGTATTGGGGGGGGGCTGGATCTTACTTGAGCTGCACCCTGAGTGACGTGCAGCTGATGGGCAGTACAAGCCCCTTGTGGTTGTGTAGAATGACTAAAGAATAGCTTCTGTTTTGTATACTTTCAGATGGTTTTATATTTTTACCATTAATGTCCTATTCAAGGTTCACAGTATTTTCCAATTAAAAACTTAGGCTTTATAGTAAAGGTGTACAACTTTTTATAATTTTAACAGAGATCTTTGTGGGATTTATTTTTAGTGCACTGAACTGGCACACATTGTAGTTGAAATGATGATGGGAGAAACAGAGTAATTAAAATAATGAAAATTCTTTATAAATCAGAACAACTGAACAACAACAGTTGTGGTGGTTTTCTTGTATTTTCTATAAATACTGTGATTGTGCTAAAAGGCTGTGCTTCGGTTATAATTAGTGTGTTTCCTTTTCATTTTCTGTTCTTTTCCAATCAATAATTTAGGCTTTTTTCTGAATACATACAGCGCTTGCTTATTTTGTTACTGCTATGCATTAATTAAGGTGATCGCTTGTGAAGTGTACTACGCAAGGTATACAATGGCTTTTTGAAACCATTAGCTAGAGCATACTTAGGAATAGAGCATATTTAGGAATAGGAGTTAGAATAAAGGTATGGAAAAGGAAATTAAATAGTAAATTACTTCAAAGAGGTCTTTGGTAGAGAAATAGATAACTTCCTGGCATAACAGTTGCAGAATAGGATATGCCCCGCATGGGGGGGGGGGGGGGGGAATAAAAATGGTGACCTTTAAATAGTCTGGATATTAAAGAGGAAAATATAAAAGCTTAACACAAATTTTTAGGGTTTATCATTTGTGGGTCAACATTTATCTTTATTTTGTTACACTTCTTATAGCTTGTTAGGTGCTGACAATTAGCATCATGCTAATTAACGTGATACTTGACTTTGGAAAAGCTAATTAGTTAACTCAGATGTCATCAACATTAACAGATTTATAACAATCTAAAATCTTTTATAACTTAAAAAATCTAGCATTTCATTGTCTTTCTATTTATTTAGTCCATATTTTTTCACATTATCTATCTGTGGTTTTTCTTTTAAGTTTAACATCTCAGGCATGGCCTCACAAACTGTGCACACACTTGAATAACAGCTGCAGCTATTCAATAATATATTTTGTACGGGTTTTACACATGATGTAGCTTTCAAGTTAAGACCTTGCATAACTTTTCAGGTGCAGTTTTGACCTGTATTTTAAAAGCATGTGAAAATCATGGCAATTTACAGGTTGATTGAACATGCATGGCATTGTCAACGCATTCCTTATTCCAGATTGCCAGAGCAACCTGAAGTCTGGAATTTCCTCAATTTTGAGTGCTTAACCTTGCAAAAGGTTAAGCACCGTAGCTATTTGTGCTGCTGTCCCAAAACATGTTTCCCATACTCTCACTATTCTAAGCATGTTTTCTTACTGAAGGGGGCCTCTGAGCACAAGTAAGAGTGAAGACTTTCTGAATCTTTTTTGTGGTACTGATAGATTCTCTCTGTAAACAGAACAGTGCAGAAGAATCTTGTGGAGCTGAAAGCTCTGGGAATTTGTTATAAATACTTAACGATCTTTTACAAAAATAGGCATTTAAAATTGTTTTGTTTAGGACAAAATTGTCCTTTGAAGGTTCAAGTCAAATAGTGATCTACTGATCAAGTTGGTCTCTTACCTTCTTTGAATGTGTTCTTGCCTTTTCAACAAAACAACAAAATCAGTTTTCTTGAAAATAAGTGTTTAACCTAATTTAAAATGGAGAAAGCTTTGCAGTTGAAATATGCTACTTGAAATTCTTTATCTCTGACTATAGATAAACAGTTCTGTTGGTATAAAGCAACAAAAATCATGACGTAGACACATCAGCTTGCTAAAATGCAGTACTCCATTTTGTTTATGCAAAATAAAAACCGTACACCATAGGCATTTGTATTGAGTTTTGAAAAAGGGTGGGGAAAAGAAAAAAAGAATTGTGAATAACTTCAGATGTAATGAGTAGCAAAGGGAGGCAGTTAAACCATAATGGCCATAACGCCATAGGATTGAAAATCAGAGACACAAAGGTTCTTTTGTTGTTTGTATGATGTGATCTGTTTTTCAGTAAATGAGTCACTTAGTTCTTTCATAGGCTACTGAACAGATTTCTAAGATCTAAATTTAAACAAGTTTCATGAAACATGGGAGTTTGTTAAATTTAAAATCAGAGCTTCTCAACTTCCTACTTTAAGGCAATGAAATGGATATGAAGGAGTCTTTTTAAAAATAGTGTAATTTCTATAAAACAAGATGCCTTTATTTCCTCAGAAACTGAATGTTATTTTCCCTATGCTTTCAGAGATTCTTTTTTATTCATTAAACTGTATCGATGTTACCAGTAGCTTACTACTTCTTACTATAATGGATTTTGTACTTACTTATTATGGATTTTGTACTAAAAAGGTGTATTTGTTGTCTCACAACACTGTATTAGACTACTGGTTTCACAGGCCCTAAACACACTTATATTTGTATGTAAATAGAAAGAGAGTGGGTGCAAGAATTTGTTCTTCTTTAATGAAATATATTGATCCTGGTCTTCCTGTGCATTGGAGACTCAAATCTCCATCATAGCTGCATAATCCATCGTCTTTTTTTCACCAGCTGTGAGGCTGCTTAGCCTGTGTTTCTGGATAGGAGCGATCTTTCTGTAGCTGAGTATACAATACCTAATGTGCTGCACATCACAGTTTGGTCTGTAAACATGTAAAAGGAAAAAGGTTGAGTAATTACATAATTTGCATAACAAATTATAGACAGATCTTGAAAATTGTCTCAAGGACTCCATGTGTGGTCGTAAATAAAGCTCAGTTGAAAATGATCTGAGCTGCTTGAAACTTGCATCTGAATGTGGTCATTAAAGTTTGTAGGCTTGGAAATTTTTTCCTAGGACTTCCTGCTAATCCAGCTTAACAGTTGTTCCCTGTAGTTAAAGATCTAAAAGCAGAGATTTGAGGAGAAGCTAATATGAGCTATGATTCAAAACACACCAGTTGTGATGTATTTTGCATTACAGTATTAGAGGAAAGGATTGTGTGAGCTGCTACTTCACTCCTTTGACAGTAGGCTTGGGAACAAGGAGGCTGAATTACGTCCCATTCAGACCTTACTACTAGTTTACATAAATCCACATTTTCAAGACTGTCTTCATGAGGAAAAAGAGATTTGTGCTTCGAAGAAAATTACACACTGTAGTCTTGAAGGAGAGGAAGGAGAGAGGAAGAACATGGACAACCTGTACGCTTACTGAGTAAAAGCTAAGGTAAAAAAACAGAGTTCTCTAGCTGTGTAATGATGGACTGAAAGGCCAGAGAAAATGTATGTTTGCAATTTTATTCTAAACCACTGTTGGTCTTATTTCAAGATTGTTACCCTTTATTAGTTCAGCTTTCTATGAAGTCATCCTTACCCCAGCATAGAAGTAGCTTTTGGGTTTTCTTGTGGGGCTTTTGTTGGATTTTTACTGTGTTCTGGACTAAAGGAGTCAGCAGTTTTAGGAAAATCTTTTTTTAACCACCGATGTGTCTTACCAGATTTTTTTTTTTTTCCAAAACTCAGCCAGTTTTAGAATAAAGATAATGAGCTAATAAAGATGAATGCAGGTGAGCAGAAGTTAAAATACAAGGAAAAGTGAGAGATCAGAAACAGTATCTACTGCTACGAGTGATGAAAGTTGGGTGATGGATGAATGTATGGAGTATTAGCTGAGGAGAGCTGATTTTCAACTGGCAAGGCTTTCTGCTTCTTTCTTTACTTCTGCTTAGTAATTTATTTCATAAGCCACCAGTAGTGCTGTTTTCTGAACACGTTATGTATTTGCCCAAAAGGAATGTTTCTTTGAAGCCGTTCAACTAATTGCAAGGAACTTTGAACTGAAAATGTGCTTGCATGGTCAGGGTGTAGGAAATGTCTAACTTAAAAGTGGTTTTTCTTTCTTTATTATTTATGTTATTCTTTATTCTATGCATATACTGGGCAGCAATGTTTAACCTTCTTCATGCACTGTCTGGCTTTTTGTGGAAGTCGGAATTGATTTGCTTGGAATGTTTCAATGTTTCTTTTTCCTTTCTTTCTTCCTTTCCTACTCCTCTAAGGTGGACATTTATGATGATTAATTGTGTTCCAGTAGTACTCTAGAAAACCGTGGTGTTGAGTATTATATAAATATAATGACAAAAGATGCCCCTGTGTCCTGTTTACCCCTGGAAAAAAATGAAAGACTGTGACTTGCTCAAGGCTATACAAAATTCGTCTTTTTGCAAGAGTTCAAAACTGCTTTTATTTTTCTGGGTATCTGTAAAGTTCTCATGCTTGAACCACATTCTTCCCCACTTCAGCTGTCTAGAATAAAACTACACACAAATCAATTATTGTTGGCAGAGTATAGTGGTAACATGTAGTGTTCGGTTTGCACTATGGAATCTCCTTTATGCATTAATCTGCAAAACTCTTACTGTCTGATTCTAAAGCGTAAAGTGTTTGCAGTATAATGATTTAAAGGTTTAAACTAATGGAAAGAAATATAATTATTTACTTCAATGCCCTTTTAATTCTGTTTTTCAAGGTGTGTTTTTCTGGTGAGCAATATATATCCTACTTAATATGAAACTACATGGAAAGCAATCAAGAGAAGCAAGCCTGTGATTTATTTGAATTTAGGTATTAAACCAGGAAGCTTTCTAAGTTTAAATGCTGAGTTACACTGCATTTCTGTATTTCTTTACCTAGTATAAAGTGCATTAGTTGTTGCTTTCAGAGGAATTCTTTGTTTTCTGTTTCAGCCAGGATCATAGAAGGTACTACAGTGCAACCATAGCAAACAAGTTTAAAATTTAATTTCACAGTGAAGGAGTGTATTTGATGGGGAGGTGTGAAAGGTCATGTTCTCTTGGTGATGCACTGAGGTCTGTTCTGGACGAGAGTTACTCATTGGAGAGCTTTGTAACCTCTGTTGATTCGAGTACTCTGGCCGCTATCCAGCCAAGCAAAGCACTTTTAAGTCCCTGCTTAATATTTGTGATACCAGTTACTTGAAACTAGTGGAATTTTGATTGCTGAAGGCTAGAATCTTCAACATATCTAAGAATCATGCCCTGTATATACTTGTCACGGTTTAAGCCGTAAATCAGGCAGTTTGCTCACTCACTCCCCACTCTTTCTTACCCCCCACTCCGAGGGGTGGGGGGGAAATGGGGAGAAGAATAGAAAGAATGTAACTCTGAAATAAGAACAGTCCAGTAATTAAGGTATAACACAAACCACTGCTGCTACCACGAATAATAATAATGACCAGGGAAATACAAGGGAAGAGGATACAACTTCTCACCACCCAACAACCAAGCCATGAACTCACTCTTCCATGTTCCTGCCCTTAGTTTTTCCATCCTGGGCATGATGTACTGTGGTATGGAATACCTCTTTGGTCAGTTTGGGTCAGGTGTCCTGTCTCTGCTTCCTCCCGGCTTCCCCTCCTCCCTGGCAGAGCATGAGGCTCAGAAAGGCCTTGGTCAGACCAAACATTCTAAGCTGTAACTATAAACATTGGTATTGTCAGCGCTGTTCCCAGGCCGAAAGTTGAAAACACAGCGCTGCACCAGCTACTAAGAAGAAGAAAAATGACTGCTACTGCTGAGCCCCTGACAATACTCAGCATGGTAAAGGTATAGATATGGTTTGTTTTTTGTTTGTTTCTCTGGTGGTATCAGACACAGGTACATTCTCTCAACAGTGCTTGCTTTTTAAAGTCTAAATACGAACCTTCAATAGTGCTGATATATTGATATATATATATAAAAAATTTCTGTCATGGATAATAACATCAGTTGAAATATTTAAAATTATTAATTAAATTGAGCCTTTCAGTCTCTATTTCTTTCATTTATCTTTAGTTGGTGTTAATCAAAGAGTTGTTTTGCTTTTCAAGGTTTAATGGAACTAGTGCATATAGGAATTTACAGACTTGTAAGATCATTATATCTTTATTCATGTGAGGAAACAAATACTGTGCTGTCTGTTTCCTGTTACTAGCTAAGACAATTTCTAATTGCCTTTATTGTCTTCTTCAATTTAAAATCTTGTACTATTTATGCTCAAAATTAATTCCCAGACTTAGGTATGTGGTAAGTCATAAGATATACCAGCTTTTGTGTGTTCTTAGGTAATTTAGGGAGCATGAGTTTGCCATAAGGATGTCTTTGATGATTTTAATTTGTTGTGTCCTTTTTTTCTTAGCAACAAATAGAGAAATATTTCCTTCTTCAGGCTTCATTTTATTTCTTCTTTCATGCAAGCTTAAGTGGAGGAAATCTTGAGGCAGGAAAGGAACAGTAAGAGAAAACACCTGAAAATTCTTGAATTGTCTCTGTCCCAATCACGAGATGTCAAGCTGATACTCTTTCCCAATAAAAGCATGTTACCACCTTCCTAATGTCCCTACACAGGACAGGACTGGTGTCAAGGCCCACCTTAGATTACAACTATGGAAACTTGGCACGTAGGCCTTACACATGGATGCAGTTCTTGAGAGTTCTGAGAAATTATGACCTTCCACTGCTGTGTAAAATGAGAGACTTTGAGGTGGCTTAGAATTCTGCCAGTCTGAACAGTCAGTTGAAGAGCTTAGGATGAATGAAGCATGCATTCTGAATATGCCCAGTCTCAGGGAATCACAGAACATATAATCCCTGGCTGGCCCTTCCTTTGCTCCACCACTTCAGAAGATTTACATTTATAAAACTGTGTTTCTCAAGGGCAACAGTTCTTATGCTTGCCAAAATTAAAGTGTGTGCATATATGGTTTTTTTTCCCATAGTGTTTTGGTAGAGGCAAATCAAATAAGGACGTGCCCAAATGTGTAAATTTCATTGTGATTGAGTTTTCCTACAGAATTTTAAATTATTTTCTGTAGAAGGTAGACATTACCAGTAATGTTGTAGCCATCATAATCTAAGGATGGAGGCAAGATGTGATACATAGTGAGGCATTTGGACTGGTGAGGGGAGATGTTTCCAGTACTGTCAAGAAAGTTACAGTGGTGTGTATGGTATAGCTATGTATTTGGCTGTGTAAACTACCTACCAACTATAATTGAAGTCCTGAACCATTGTTTTATATCTCTGTTCAGCTTCAGCTTAAAGATTATGGGGTTTATTTCACAATTATTGTATTGGTTGTGGTCCTGAAAGGGTGTGGTTGATTTGGATTGTGTGGATTTCTGTTTGCTTGTTTTCTCTTGTCTGTATATAAAAAGTATTCACATAAATAACATGAAAAATGCTGTAACAAAATGCTCCATTATGTTTTCCCATTCCACATTTATTTTAAATTGTCAGTTCATTGGCGGAGTAGCTACCAAAGTTGATTGTGAAATAAATTTGGATCCTGTGTGTGGCTCTGGTGTGAAAAGTACTTGCTAAGCAAAGACAGAAAAAATTAGCATGGAGTTTTCAAAAGAAAGAGTTAGAAAGCTAGTTTAAAAGTCCTAATCAAAATAATCGAGGAAGCTGGATCTTTAAAAGTAGCGTCGATGCAACTCTGTGTGTGTATCTCTTTTGAAAAGTGAGTAGTGAAGCACTCTGGATAAATGAAAAGGTTTAAGAGGCTGTATGACCCAAACGGCTCTTACACAATTTGGAAATCTGCTATCTTTAGTTGCTAGAGTTAAATATTAATCTGCAGTAGCAAGTGCATAAACAGAAATAGCTAAGCTGGAATGAGTAGCTGAGAGTATAGAAACACACAAGAAAACATCTCTTTGTGATTAGAATCCTCAAATCCAGCGCAAGTGTTAGCTGATCCTCTCCTCAATAAGGAGTAATTCAGGAAGACGATGTTGATTTGTCAGGTGATATTGTCTTGTGTAGCAGTCTTTGTAGCACCTGATATTGAAGAAGCTTTATCTTGGACATGGTCTTTGCCAGAAATTAAGATGAGATCTTACTCTTGAGGTATTAAAATAAACTCATAAGCAGCAGAATTCAGCAGGACCAAACAGCAAATATTCCAAGTTTGGAAAGAGGTATATATAATACCTCAGTAGTGAAAATGCATGTTGCTTTAAAAAAAAAATGAAATCCCTACTACTGAGCCTTGCAAAACTTTACAAATTTCTAGGGACAGTTTTGCATTGTTTAAAACAATATAAAAAACAAACCAAAACAAAAACCCACAACAGCCCATATACATCCTACAGTAGAGGTCAAACCACACAATTTTTTGCACATATCTGACAGAATTTTTTGTGTCATTAAAGAAGTGGTTGAAGAAGACCTGGTTAATATTATTTAGAATCTTCCTGAAAGCTTTGAGTGAAGTTAAACATTGGGTTTCAAATTAGATACATCTGCTTGAGGAGAATAACTTTGCATCTGATTTTCAGAGGCCCAGTGATGATTTCTGATCTTTTCTTGACTAAGATGTAAAGTATGTTAAACACAGAAGCAAAACTAAGTATAGTATGGAGATTATTATCATCCCCTCATGTAGATCAATGATGCAGTCTTCTAAGGAATACTATATGCTATGTGAATCCAAAATACAGATGATCAAAAGCCTAAGAAAAAATCTTCCATGAAAGGGAAAAATGTGGTTGTTTATGCCAGAGAGAACAGGAATGAAGACATAACATGAGTACAGTCTATTATGTACCTGAGGCAATGAATTGTAAAAAGGAGGAGGGGAAAAAAAAAAAAGTAGAGCAAGTAGAAGTTTTCCATCTGATGAGTTCTGAAAGAAACAAAGGAATATTAAATGGAATCAAGGTCTGAAATTCAGGACTAAGAAATTACAGCTCATTTTAATGTGCGTCTCATTGAAGCACAATATTGAGACAAAAAGATTTGGCGATACTAGAATTTGTATTATTTACATTTCTTCCATCAAGTGAGATACGTTTATTGTTGTGCTTATTGTTCTTGAGAAAATTATACTATTGCTGGAGGGCTGGCAGGAGGGAGGTGGTGTAATTTAGACAGCTTTTTGTAATTTAGAGAGCTAGCAAAGTTTCTTTAGTAACTTTTATTGCTAAATTGTTGGGTTTTTCTCTGAGGGAGGATTTTAAACCTGCTTAAGGTCACAGATTTTTCTAGTTCTGGTAACATGTTCTATTTTCATACAAGTTTCTTGTCAAAGAATTGCCTTAGTCTTTCATAAGTTGCTTAACACTGCTAAGTGTGGAGATTTGTATGTAGCTGAGAAGTTAGTGACATCTCATGGTACCCATGGAAAATTACAAGTGATTTGTGGTAAGGTTTTGGCATTTATAATTTAATAGACATTGCAAGTGTTTTCTAGATTGTAATTTTTTTAATATGCTTGTACATACCTCTCTTATTTAATTCATCAATGTTTGTTATTTATCTAGAGACTAACTTAAGTATTGGTAAGCTTGAAATACTGATATTTGTCAGATAGCATCTGAAGTCCAAATGTTGCAACATGTAGTAGGTATATATTTGTAATTTACAAAATAGTTATTTAACATTATTGTCTCTCCTGGTTTTCCTTGGTTTAGGTACAAAGTCAGCTACAGAGTATGCTAATGGTGGTTATGATATTGTGTCACCTGCTCCATCAGTATACTTGGGCACTTTTCAAATTTTGCATCTTCTGGAAGATCTAAAGATGGCACTGGAAATGCTAGAGGATCCTCAAGAGAAAGAAGCATTGCGAAATCAAATTCCGGGGGCCACAGCAGTGTGTATACGGGAGTGGTTTGAAGAGAATCTGGTGAGTGGTTACTTTATTGCTTTTCCATTTTGTTTGCAAACAGCATCAGTTCAAGTATTTTTATACTTCAATTATTTTTGTAATAACTGAAATCTGCATACTGAGAGAACTACAGGGGATGGTGAACAATTCATATGCTCTTTAGAAAGCACTTTATGCTGATTACTAAAACCATGCAGATACAGGAGTATAAGAAGTTGGTAAAAAGACTTTGTCCTTGGTGAGAGAAAAGAAAGTAAAAGTGAACTACCAAACAAGATACCTTTTCTACAGGATTTTTTTGTTGTTGTTGTTTCTTTGCTGGAGATAACAAACAAGTTTATAACTGGTCATAAAACTTTTCGGTTTTAAACCACCAATTTGGAATATGGTGGCATTGCCTGTTGAAGGGACAGACTCAAATTAGATGATTCTTCTAAATTTTCCCTCACTATATTTCCTTTACCTTAACTATGGGTGTTATGAATCTCTGAAGTATCTTGTACTCCAGGTAGTGAGGGTAAATGCAGGAAGGCTCTAGCTTTTGAATCTGAGACATTCGTACTGGGATAGATGGGGAATAAACATGTGACTATCTTGGAAAAAATCAAGGCTTACCAGGTGAGGAGCGCATCTTCAGACAGATATTAAAAGAAGAGATCCATTGGATGTCAAGGAAGAGAAACAGCAGTGCCAGGACACTCCACCAAGCCTGCCACTGCAAGTGAATGATGGTTTCTGAATGAGTAAAACCTACGTGTCACTTTGTCAACTTCCAAAAAGTTTTCTGGCTCAATGGATTTTCTTCTGGCTTTGTCACTTTTATGTGATTGTGCTTTTGTTTGAACTTGTCAACTGCTGTTTTGTTGGCATTCTCTACAGAGTGCAGGTCTATGGTGGAAAAGTCCTGGTTCAGACTGTATAAAGGAAAGGAATGAGAATTCAGTACCAGGTTTGAAAGCAAAAGGTGAAGGCAATGATTAATTTGGATTTGCAGTGCTAGATTTTGTGCCAGTATCCTTAGGCCAGCTCTTACTGACTTCCTGACATAGCAGAAATTTTAATGCTTTTTCAAAGCTTTGTAACAGATAAATTATATTTTTAATGCATAAAAGACATAATTTTTCAGAGTTGTTTACAGTAAAGTTGGCCCTGAACTAGCAAGCTGAAGTTTGAATCTGGTGGTCTGGCTTTTGGCCCTTCTGTTGCAGAAATGTTAAGCTAGCTTTTCAGCTCTGCAATGGAGGGAACACTTGATGTTTTGACTCCTCATATTTATCTATTTCTTCTTTTCTATGGAAGAACAGCCAAAACAGAAACCACAATTCTCTCTTAGAGTTGCAGTTCACTGATATCTCAGAAATCTTGTCCAGTGCCTTAAAAGTGGCATTCATTTGGGCAGTCTGGATTCAGAACCAGCAGAACAGGGAAACTGGTAGCATATCGCCAGTGCAGTGTGTTGAGATCACTGGTTTTAAAATATTTTGCCCTGTTCTCTATTAATGAATTCTACACTTCTTTTAAAGACATGTAAAGGGAGGGTAGTGCACAGTTGCTATTATTTGAAAGTAGATGGTAATCTGTATCTGTAGACCTTTCTCAAATTTTTTAAAAATGCAAATAATTTGTGAACATGTGCACAATTTCCATGGATGTCAAAATTGGAAGTGCTTTCTCCACTGAAAAGTGGCAGTTTCACTTGGGAATTAAGAAGAAATTCAGCTCAGTTTAGTGGAATGGAATATAGAGTCATAGATGGTTAAGGTTAGAAAGGATCTGAAGATCATCTGAACATGTATTTCATAGTTATGGCCATTATGAAGTAACAGCCCCAAGCTGTGCAGGGGAGGTTTAGATTGGATATTAGGAAAAATTTCTTCACAGAGAGGGTGGATCAACCTAGTTGATTCTATGATTCTGTGTCCCATACTGAAAATTCATTAATTGCAGCCCAGAGCTCAGAAACATGATACTTGAGATGTAAAAAAAAAATAGTTAAGCTATAGAGAATAAGAACTCTGTAGCTCAGTGAATCCATTCACACTGGAAACTCAAAGAAAGTTTGATAATCATTAGTCTGTGAAATGTTGGAGTGTCATAAAGAAAATCCGGCTCAGTGCCCATGGTTTAAACATATAGACAATGAAGCAGTTTGTTGATTTAATGAAGGCATAATTAACTAGAAATCAGTGAACTATATATTTAGGATCAACATCATCAATGGAAGAGGTAAACCAGAATATTAGATGCTTAAGGAATGTTAAGAAACACCTACAATTTCAAATGCAGTTCTATAACTAATTCCAAAAAGCTAGAAACTCACAGACATGCGCATGCCTACTTTCCGAGGTACACGCAAACATTTTCTCTCACAGCTGGGGTTGGTTACAAGCATGAATATCTTCTTCTGTGGATATGGGTTCCCCTGTGTACACATATCTAATGAATATGTGGGTGCTTTAGCTTTTGTGTGTACCCATGGAGCACCCTGTGCTCTGCTGACCCATGCACTGGGGAGCAAGAGCCCCACAGGCTCACGCGGGCACCCCTCAGGTGTGTGTTCTTAGATGTTGCAACTGGTAACAGTCAGGTAAAGCATGATTGCTTAGAAAATCCAGATACTCTGGAGTGGAATTTGCTATAAGGTGTCTCTTTTCACTTTAAAGTGTAGGGTAATGA
Organism: Psilopsiagon aymara; assembly: GCA_024733675.1. NCBI lineage: Eukaryota > Metazoa > Chordata > Aves > Psittaciformes > Psittacidae > Psilopsiagon > Psilopsiagon aymara. Next base: position 10,226 of record JANRGW010055098.1, on the reverse strand, counting down.
TTCCACACAGAGATTTGCAATGTATTTTAGTGGTTTCATTCATTCGAAATGTTAAATCAATGTTTGCTGACAGTAGCCATAGCTGAATTGTAACAAACATTGGAGTGGATGGTGAACTGATACTTTTGAGGGGTTTTTTTGGAGCTATTATAGGCTGAATTGGAGGAGGATTTTCTGTTGTGGACAGTTAATTCCATACCTGTTTGTTTTGGGAGTCCATTCACCTTCCTTTGCAGCTGGAGGGCTGCTCTAGCATGTACTGAATAAACCACTGGTTTTAGAGAATACTGCAGCTGCTTTGTTTCTAACATACAGGAATTGGTGAGGTCAAAAATATTCCCAGCTAATCCTGACTAGGAATACATTAAAAACTAAAGATACAAAAAGCAATCTGTTGTTTATTTTAAATGTAGATAAGCATGCTCCTTTCAAGAAAAGTGTTATTTTTATGATTTTTCTTTACTTAAATGCATACTTGAAAAAATGCATTAAAAAACCTTGCAGCTGCCATTCTTTCTCAAGAATGCAAACAATGTGCCTGATGGCAATAATGTGAATTTGTGTTTTGCCACTGCCCTGTATTTGCTTTTATGGGAAACTGCAGAGAGAAGAGTCAGAAAGATGACTCAAGACTAGTTCCTGCTGGATTATATCAAGTAGCATTTAACAGATAGCATTTTGGTTTTTAGCAAAAACTTCTGCATTTTAGCAGAAGTACAGAAGTCCCAATTATTTTTTTGTATGCTTCTTCTGCATTAGCAATCATCAGAACCTGAAAGGTCTCTGAGGCAGAGGTATGGCTATTCCTGCTAGTTGTGTTTGTGCCACACAACTATGTATGTGGGATTGCAGGTTAGAGGACAGAAGTGCCAGAACTTTCTTTATGTTATTTTTTAGTATTGGAGTATCATCTAGAAAGTAACACCTGTAAAAAATTGTCTCCCTAGCATTATGAACAAGTAGCTTTGCAGCTTTGGTAATTGGCACTTAGTATGCTGAGCTACACCTGGTGTTTGAATGAGACTGGAGTTTAGCCTTTTGGTCAGCTTTGGGACATATTTGTTTATTACTGATCAAGTCAAGAAGCTTCTGTGATGATTATAGATCCTGTAGCTGGTCTTAGTTGATTCTTACTTTTCCTAAATTCCAAAGTATCAATCTATGGAATTTTGTCATACATTAAATATCACTAAGTTGGGGTTTGTGGTTAGTTTGATTTCTTTTGGTTTCATTCAGGGGTTTAGGGTGGGTTTTGTTGTTGTTGCTTTTGTGTGGTTTCTTTGTCTGTGGTGTTGTCCTTACTGAAACAGTTCTGTTCTTTGGTCGTTCTGCTATAGGTATAAATACTAAAGATGTGGGAAATGTACATGTGCCTTGAGTGTGAAAACTTTAGACATCATGTTTCATTCCTTATATACCTTGCTTACTTCCTCTTTTAAAAGCATCTGCTTTATTACTTTTTTATGAAACCATTGGTTGTGATTTGGAGGAGCTGTATTTTGTGCTTATCCTCAACAATACCCTGAGGAAGAGGCACACCATTTGTAGAACTTAAGTTTTTTTTACATTTCTATGGTCTGGGATCTGTGAACATGTCAGGTTCCTGAGTTTACAGTATTACAGCGCAGTAACTGTGCTGCCACTGCTTTGAGATAGATGAAATATGTTTGACAAATTTAGGGCTTAATTTAGCAAGATAATTGCCATGTATCATAGAATGAGGATTTAATAGTTGCTGTAACTGCACAATTTTTTTGACAATGTTAAAATGGAAGAAAGCACCATTAATTATAGACTTAAATGTATCAAAGTTTTTTGCCTTGAAGTGAATGCCAGGAGTGTTTTACATGTTTTATGATTATAAATTCTTTGGCCTTTAAAACAGAATAAGAAGTCCTGAAGATTATAATGGAGAATTCATATGAAATAATTTTGTGTATAGTTTCAGTGCTTCTTGCTAAATATTTTAGTATTGCTAGTGACCACGTGGCATCACAAAGCAGGTGGTAATTCCAGCATTAAATATTAACTGCTTCAGTAGCAACTGACTGACTTGCTGAGCTATGAGAGAATGTATTTAGTTACAGTTTAATTTCATAACTCTAAATGAGCTGCTGCTTTGTTAATTTATTTTTTTTTATTCTCTATATCTTTATGGAACCCATTTCTGTGTAAAGAGCAACCCTATTGTTCTTACAGTGGTGCTAAAACAATTTTAAGCATAACTGAAAGCTTCATTTCCAGGATGACAAAACATGATCTTCCTTTCTGTGGAACATCTATATTTAAAGCAAGCCACTTCACCATGTAGCTTTATATACTGACCCTTAAAACACTGATTCATGAAAACTCCTTAGTGTTTTCCTGATCATGTTTTTTCTTGGAATCCTAATTCTGAAAATCTTTCTAAATTTTCTAAATTTGAAGAAACAGAAAGGGGGGAAGAACAGAAGAAATAGTAGAGGAATGTGTGATAAAGGTGATTTGTTAAAATAATGCAATGTATGCTGTGCTTTGTCTCATTTTGTGCTCTGTGTTTTTTGTAGTGGTAAAACCAGACTTTTTAGCAGAAACAGAATTTTCTTAGGGTCTTGATTGCCATTTGGTCATGATTAACATTCAGAAGAGATTATTTCCACTGTGTGTTAACATCAAGGATGGTGAGGTTTTTTTCCTTCCCCGTTGTCTTCACAGGGACATGGATTGAGCAGTAAACATCAGTTCAGAATTCTGACTTGGTGGACTTTGTGAAGTTTTGAAATTACTTCAAAGTTTTATTTTAAGCTTGCGTTAGTGCTCTGATGACACATAATGACAGGTCTCTTTATTTCACTTTTCCCTAAGATTCATTTTACAGAGTTATTTGTCTAGAACAGAGACAGAAAGTTACTGCAATGCAGGGCACTTCAGGGTTGATGAAAGCATGTTTTTATAAAAGTATCAATCGAATTTTTCATCAACAGCTGAGTGAGAAGATAACATATCCTGAGCAATGCCAGTTAAAGCCAGGGTCTTTATCTGCTGGTAGGTTTGACTGTAGAACTCAACTGTTAAGAGTCACAATGGAGATATATATAGCTGAATCTTCCCATTGCCAAGAGGTATTAACACATGTTAAATTGAAAATAGACCAGTAGAGCCTACTTGGGACAGTGTAGAAAAGCTGTCATTCCATAAGCATTCATGTTTATTTTTGCCAACTTGAAACATTAGATGGATATGTTTTCTGAGCAGTAGTCAGAGTTGAAAAGTTATATGACCCAGTCCTCTTCTGTGCTCCCGCTCTTTTTCAATGAGTTAATGATGCAAGAAAGCCCTGGACTGGAAGATCTAGTCCTGTCAGGGTTCCCCAAGCATGTTAGAGCAATTCACAGCACACAAGGAACAGCAGTGTTCTTAATGTGTGCAGCTATTTATAAATACTAGACAGTGCCTTGGAGCTAGTGGAAAGGCAATGTACACAGCTTGCGTGGAATGCTTCTAAGTCGGGCCTGATTTTTTTTTTTCCTGTTTTGTGGTTGCTTTGTCTGGGAGTCAACCCTATCATCTCTGACAGTGACTGCTTGCTGCAGTAGCTGTCAGCACAGATAGGAAAGTCTTTTCTACATGAAGAACTAATAGAAGCTTAAAATATATTCGCAGTGAGTAGTGCTGATGTAGATCTCTCTTTCTTAAAATGACATGGTGAGATTAGTTTTTGGCATTTTGTTTCACCCTTGTAATAGTCAGTAACGCTTAACAGAGACATCTTTGAACTACAATGACCAGAAGTGATTAAACAGAATTGTGTTATGGCCTTAGGCTTAGACTAGTCAGGGAAGAGCTTATTGTAATGTTTAGCCCTTGGACGCCATTCTCACCTACACAGGTATCCACACCTTGATACTGTCAGAGGAAATAGAGGACTACTCTATAAAAGGCAATGATTGTATACAGAAATTGCATGTTAGGCTTCAAAAGCATGAATATGATTCATTCAGTTCCATTTATCTAACTTAGCTGTTAGTTTTGGTGCCTTTGCATTAGGTGGTTGAATATCACATTAGTTCATCTTTCCTTTTGTGTGTAATGTTATGCATGGTGTCCCTTTTCATTGTAGATTGTGATCTGTTGCTAGAATTTGCAGATGCACTGCTAGTCACTGATTTAAATGTGATACACTGTATTAATTTAACAAATACTGATGTGTAAATGTAATTGCTATGAAATATCTGCTTTTTTAATTGTAGCTAGAGAAAACATTGGAAAGTGTTTTCCATGAAATACTTAACAAAGAGATCAGTCAGGGAGAATTATTTCATTAAACATTGGTACTGATGGATAGTTTTGCCTCTGGCCTCTTTATTTATAACTTTTCTTTTTAAAGGTCCTTCAAAAGGTATTACTGGAATGTTAGAGGAAAGGCAGTTTGAACATAGCTTGAAGTATTTCTGTAGGTAACCTTTGGTCAGGTTTCACAGATTATGTGTAGGTTGGCATAGATCTATTGCTAAATATTTAGTTATGACAATCATCGCAGTAATATAATTCACAACAACATTATTTTGTTCTCTTTTTGAACAGTAGACTAGTAATAAACAGACCTGTATTTAGCTAAAATGCAACTAAATGTATTTTCAGGTTTTGTGATCTTTTAAAAATGGAAACAAGTTATGCTTATTTTAGATATATTATACAACATGTTGGAATGCTGCTACTCTTCACAAGCAAACAAACATTGTCCTGATAACAAAAACTTTTTCCTATAACATTTTCCTATAACAAAATACCTAAGGAAATAACAAGCATTTGTATAATCTTTATCAGAAATAAGGCCTTGTAAAGATTTCTCTGCAGCTTATTCTGGTTTAGGGGTTGTGGTTTTTTTGTGTTTTGGTTTTTTTTGTTTTGTTTTGTTTTCGTTTTTGTTTTGTGGTTGTGGGGTTTTTGGTGGGGTTTTTGTTGTCGTTTTTGTTTTTGCATTTCTTTCTGCTCTGGTGTCTGGAAGAGAAAATCTGATGTGTGTCTACATTTTCTTCTAAATAAGTTTAATGCAAAAAGTTACAGGTCTTCTAGAACTTGGGCTGGAAAAGGCATTTCAGAATATGGCAAAGAATGTTTGAAACTGTCAAGAATGCAAATGTCTGTGAATGAATTAATAAACAGTACTTTCATCTAAATATTGGTAATACAGTCTTTATGCAAGGCAAGGGAAGGGGGCTTAGTTATTACTTGAGCAGTAACCATAAAGGGCATAGTAGTGCTAGACATACCTGATATCATACAGCCTGCAGATGGGAGTGACTCCAAAAACTTCAGCACCCATTTGAAGTATTACCTCTTCCCTTGCCCAAATATGCAGTAAGGGTGAGGGTTAACCATGCTTGATTGGAACTGAGGGCCATCTAAGCCTGATAAGTTCTGAAATACAGATTTTAATCAAAGAATTCAACCATTAGGATTGAGTGCATTTTATGCTGGGAAAGAATCATTTGTGTATGTATGTGTTAACATACATGAAGTGTAGTATTATATATAACATAATGTATAGCATTATTTCTAGTCTGTTTCCCAGGATGCATGTTTGGTTTTTTTTTAATTATAACAAGAAAAGCAAATATGCTTATATACAGAATGAAGTATTTTATTCCCTTCTGTTCCAAAAGTTTCATCTTTCTCTGTCACTTAGGCATATCAGTTAGTCATGTCTCTAATTATCTTGTTGGAAATGATTCATCAATATTTTCGGAGCCATTCCTCACCATGTAAAAGGAGATTTCTTCCTCTGTTGTCTTTTGCACAAGTGGCCTGAATTTTCTTTTATAAGTATAAAAAATACTTATAAATACTTTTTGTAATACTTAAAGTCCTTTATTTTTTATAAGTATTCCCGTGCAGGCATATTCTCATATTCTCTCTTTCTTCACTCTGAAGCTCTTGCGTTTTTTTCCAGCATGAGAATGACAGGTGTGTGAATTGGCATGCTGAGGAAGTTTTTCCCTTTTAAAATCTGGTTCTAATCCCTTTGTTTCCAAGGCAGCCCAAATACTAGAACTGGGAGGAGCACCGAGTAATGGATGTAGGAAAAGTTGATACTAATTCTTGGGAATGAGGAAATTTTTGTTGCAGATCCGTGCTCAGCTGGATTCCTCTGAGGAGGCTGGGAGGGCGCATAGTTGGTCAATTTCAGTTCTTGGCCTGAAAAACTGAGTCTGTGTCATTTCAGTATTTTCAGAGGCTGATGGGTTTTGAAAGCAAAATGATCTAAAAATTATTGCTGAAAAGGAAGAGAGGTGCTATGCTCCAGAGATCGGGACCTGATGGAGGCTGGGGAACTTCTGCTCTGCTTCATACTCCTGTGCCCTCTGACCTCCCAGGCAATGCTGTGCCAATACAAGAAGGCTATTGACAATTTGTATTTGTGCTGCTCTGAAACATCACAGAACCCTGTGTTTTGGCACAGACTAATTGAATAAAAATCAAAATTGCTAAAATAGCAGCAATAAATGTAGTTTTATTGTGTTCATATGACCTCAGCTGGGTGAGAGAGAGGGGAAAGTGGTGGCAAAGAGCTCTGTTTCCTCAGCTCTGGTGTTGGTAGGAGAAGAGAGAATACTTTATTCAGCCAGATAGTCCTTGCCCCCATAGTTCTAATAGGATTTGTGAATGTTTTCTTGCCTCCTCGTATGTCTGAAATGCAGGGACATGAGAAGTGTAACTGGTTGTTTAAAGCATTCTGTTACTTTTTGTTTCAAAGCTGTTATGATGTGTCTGTTTACCATTTGAAACATTTAAAATCTTGTTTGAAATATTTGACATTTTGACTAAGAAAATAATGGATCACTTAGATGAGAAGTTTTTATGGATTGTGCATTGGCAGACATTCACGTGCCTAGCACCTTTGGTGTTCTGCAAATGGAGCTTTTGATTTTATCAACAGTGGCAGCACTCAGCAGTTTTCTGTGGAAGTAAACTGGCAAATAAATCCTGATGAATTTTCATACAGTTTGTGAAGTACAAAAACTTTGTTAATTTTAAGCATTAGTTGCATTTATATTGCAGTGATGATTGTTTTCATTTATTTTTGAAGATGGCACTGTAGAAATAAACAGCATGGTGGGGGAAGGGAGTAATAGTTAGGTCCTTCTCTGGGGTAACACTCAGGGGTAGTAGTACTGCAGTGATCGTGGGTGGTTTTAGTAGTATGGTTTTAATTCTCCACTGAACTAGGAGTTAGTGTTTGGTAAAGAACTACACAGGGACAAGGATTTCATAAAAAATAAGAAGAAAATGCAGTGGTAACCCCATGAAGCAATCTTCAGATTGCAACATATTTTCCTGATTTTCACATTGCCAAGAGAAGCTAACCTGCATTTCCAGTGAAATGGAAAAGTATTCTAAGGAAATCTGGGGGGACGAAGAGGGAAACAACACAATCAATTTGCATTCAGTTGGTGCCTGAAACTCTTTCAGGCCAAAGCTCAAGCAGGATACATAGTTCAGCATGCAGGTGACAGGCTAAAAGGAAACATGTGACTCCCTGGAATGTATGTTGTCAACATTCGTGGCTGATAAGATGCAGAAAAATCAGACATGTTTGCCCTCTAATCAGGAAGAATGACTGTGGCAGAATCTAGAAGCCTTTGCATGAAATCCAGGAGAAATGACAAGGCAAAAATAAGATATGTTTGTCATTTAAGATCCTTTTAACAGGGGGAACAGATCTTCACCTAGCTGCAGACGCTACACTGAGGCACTAGTAAGTGGAGTGATAAATTTTTTCTGTACTTTTTTTTTAAAAATGAAACCTAAAATCATTAGCTGATGTGGGGTGGTATGTTTTAAGAGAGGGTATGCTAAATGAGCCTGAAATGGTAGCCTGTGTTTTGAAATGGGTAAAATCTGGAATCTGAGTCTCAGAAGTGGTGGTACTATGGGATATGCAGTACTTTGAGATAAAGTTTGATGTATTTGTTGTTATCCATAATCAGATAACTAGTTTTCGGGGGGG
>JANRGW010055092.1:0-22620 GCA_024733675.1 Psilopsiagon aymara | reverse complement strand
CCGGGAGGAAGCAGAGACAGGACACCTGACCCAAACTGACCAAAGAGGTATTCCATACCACAACACATCATGCCCAGGATGCAGAAATGGAGAGCAGAGACCCGGAAGTGTGTGTGGGGTGCACTGCTTGGTCGGGCTGGGTATACGTGGTGAGCTCTCTTGTACTCTCTTCCCTTGTATTTCTCTTGTCAGTATTATTACTGGTGGTAGCAGTAGTGGTTTGTGTTATACTATAGTTACTCAACCTGTGGGAGTTGCATTATTTAAATTCTCCACATATCAAACTGGGTGGCTGATTTACAGCCTAAACCACGACAGTATGAAATACAATTATAATTCAGCAAAATATCACTACTAGTAACTACTAGCTTTACTTGCAGTTTTTCTAGCCACCCACACAATTAAGTCAAAAATAACAACTTTATTCATGTGGCATTTCAGGTACTTTGTCATATATCGGCAAATATACTTTCTATAAAAAATTACATTAGTATGTCAATAACTTTTAATTTCAGTAGTAAAGGAATGTTAGAAGGATTAGTAAACAAATACTTAAGTTGAACTTGGGAAGTAACATGGACTTGTATTCCTTACTTGTGGATTAGTAAATTCACAAGCTTACCTGAAAAGTCCAATTTTCTTCTTCAGGGCAGCAAGCAAATCATGAAAATGCTAGTGTGTTTTCAAGAATAAAACTGGAATATCTTGTCCTTGAAAGAAAAAAAAAAAAAAAATCACACTGTGAGACATGTATGCATCATACCATACCAAATTAGAGAGTAAAAAGTGAAGAAAAAGAGAAAGATAGTACAGTATAATAATATTTAATCTCTGGGTTTGCCTTGTTTACTGTTTCATTCATGTGTTGCCTTTAGTAGTGTTTACTTTGACTATCTGATAGAAGACTTTATTCAAATATCCAAAGAAATAGTATTTCTTCATAGATTCCATATACCCTTGCAGCATGTCCACCAGGCCTTTCAAGCAAGACTTTTTGCAGGTGATACTGAATGGGAACAGAAGGTAGAAAAATGTTGGTAAAAAATACCACTGAGGTGCATTCATATTTTATAAGTGTTTCCTTGTCCCACAGTGTACAGAAAGACCATGGATATTTTTTCTCACAGCTACTTTCCAGGTAAAAGGAAATATGGTCCTGCATTGAGACCAGTTATGTACCTACAAGTCAGAAGTATGGATGGACAATGAATTTAACCTCAAGATCTCTGCAGTGGAGCTGATACAGCTTGGATACAGTCAGATGATGCCTGAAAGTACAGTAAGACATTAACTGAATCCCTAACTAAAACAAAAAACGAAAAAACAAAAAAAAAACCCAACCCCATGATAAGAGGAATGCACTGTGTGACAGGTTCTGAACACCCAGAAAGAAGTGAAAATTCTGATAAAAGACTCATTGAAGAATTCTGACCTCTTAAACAGAGCTGTTTAGGAGGAAAGAGCTGGTGACAGGCCATAAGAGTGGAGAGGGGAGGTTGGCTACATGGTAGTAACAGATTGTGAGATCAAGAATGAAATAGTCCAAATATTCCAGAGAAACAATCAGATTCTGCAGAATTTAACCAAATTAGACAGAGATTTTTACTTTAAAAGTCACTACTTTTTAAATTCACAGACTTTTTTTGCAAAATTTAAACTGCTTATATGGTTTTAAAATATTTCCATAAGCATCCAGGATTTAGTGTCATATATCCCAAAATCAGAAAGCAGGTAAGCCTAAATGACTTAATTAAATTACGAGTTTAAAAGTAAATTAATCATAATCTGGATTGATGCAGAAGCTAGGAAATAAATTAAACAAATGGATAAACTGGTCTAGCTAAAAAGGCTGGTTGTGAAAACAAGTTACACTCTCATTAGTCATAAATCACTCATACAATCCACAACAGTTCCACTGAAATCTACAGATTTTAAGTTACTGCTATAAGTGATACCAGTATGATATGAACTAAACATAAAGGTCATACCTATTTTAATGACAAACAGGTGCCTAAGTAGTGTTAGTTTGTCATGACAAAGTGCAATTTCAATGTTAATTGATTGGAGATTGTATTAGAGAAAAGTACTTAGTGACTTATTATAGTACCTTTTTATTAGATTTTTCACATTACCAAGTACGTTTTTTTAAATGGATCACATTTGTTACTGGTTTTCTTTGGGATTTTTATATATATCTCAGAAATTATATTGTCTTAGTGCTACATAGTATAGAACAAATCTTAATCATTCTAGTAAGATAATGAAAACTATTTATATGAAAACATAACATTTATATATGAAGATGCTAATGTACTCCCCTGTAGAAATAACAGAAAGAAGTTATGTTCAATTTTTATTTACATTAGCCAATCCTGCCTCAATAATATAGCTTGAATTTAAGATTAAATATTATACTATAATCTCTACTTTAAAATACCTCCCATGAAGGCATAACTGTAGATTTAATATGTCATATCACTGAATTTCAGATTCAGAAGTCTGCAATTAATTCTCCTATTCTGCAAGCACTGTCTTTTCCTTGAGGTTTGAACACCTGGAATTGCTAAAGAACAGTCAGCACTAGACTGGATTTGATGGTAAATGTTATTGAAAACAGCAAATCAAAGCCATTTTGGAGACAAAATTCCCCTGTGTCTTCAGGCTCCAAGTTTTAATGGCATGTAAACATTTTGATTGCCATGTCTGTCTGAATCTGTGCTAAATGAATTCAGTATCAGTACTCCCACAGCTATACATACCAATTAATGTGATTAATAATTGAGTAATACTTCTTTTTATGTCTGAGACAGGTGTATTATGTGGGTATGTTTAATTTAGCTTAATATTAATCATATGAAATGCTAGCATCTGTAACATTTCCCAGATTATTATTATATTTGTAAACTTTAATTTTATCATTATGCAATGTAATATCTCGGGTTTAATTTTGCTAATTTTACATAGAAAGCTTTACAGAGGAAATTTAATGTTATCTTGGATTAAAAATGTACTGAGAAAAAAAGGTAGACTCCAATTTACTATAGTAGGAATTCAATTTTCAACTTGTACCTTACACTAATTATATATATTATTTATTTCTGTAGGTTTTGTGCTTCCACCTGTGATGTCATTTTTTCATTTTTTTTAACCTTATCTGCAGCACAGAGGAGAATTAATGCTGCTTATAGTCTTCTATCAAACTTTTCTTTGTTAGAAGATAAAATGTAAATTAACCATACTAACATTTTTACATTTATTACATCAAATTGAAATTAGTCATAAAAGAATAAATTCTCTATCCAGTGAAACTTATCAATTCCTAACACTTATTTTACCATTAGTCACATACAATCTGCTTTCTGAATTTATTTTCTATATTTAACAGTTCTTATATTTTCTCATATAAAATATAAAAGTCACTTCAGAGAATTATCTCTTAATTTGTATATACAGGAGACATTCGTAAATTACAAAAGCTATCCCAGAGCCTGCAAAGTCTTCTAATTACAAAATCATGAATCATAGAATAGTTTGGGTTGGAAGTGACACTCAAAGGTCGCCTATTCCAACCCCCTGCAATAAGTGGGCGTGTGTTCAACTCTATCAGTTTGCACAGAACCACGTCCAGACTGGTTAATGTCTCCAAGGATGGCACATCCACCACCTCTCTGGCAACTGGAACCAGAGATGATTCCAGTATTTAAACAACCTCATTGTAAAGAATTTTCCCTCATGTCCAGCCTGAATTTCCTCTCTTTTAATTTAAGACCATTTACCCATCATTCTATTACAACAGCCTTGCTAAAAAGTCTCCTCCCTCCTCTGTTATAGGACCCTTTTAAAAACTGTAAGTCTACAAAAACGTCTCTCCAGAGTCTTCCGCAGGCTTAGCAATTCCAGCTCTCTCAGCCATTGGAACATTAGATTTTAATTGTCCTATTTCTTGCCATTTATTTAAGTTTTGGTTTGTTTGATGCTACTGGTCAGTTACTATTCAGACCTTTCTGGATATTGAAACTGTAGCCAGCCACAGGACCTGGAAAACACTGGAAGGTTAAGTACTAGCCTGATCATGTATAAAAAAGCAAATAATGTAGTCTTTCTTTTCCAGTGTTCCATTTCTGAGTTTCATCAGTTCTGGATTTACAATCTGGTGGTTGTTGCTGACTGGCATCCATATTTGGGCTATCCCAATCACCCCACTGACCTTCCTGCTGTCTGAGTGCCTTAACTCATTCCTGGCCTTATCATGTGGGCTTCATGATACTTCTATTGGCTTATGATCAGGCTCATATTTTGCTTTCTGAGACATTTCCTTCTCCACTGTCTCAAATTTAGCATGGTTCTAAGCTATCTGCCCAGATCATTAACCTCTCCAGCTACATGTGTGTTAGAAAATTACGTGACTCCACAGCTGCAACCTTAGTGTCAACCAGAACATAACAATATTTTTCTTCCCTCTAATTCACAAAAATAGGATAGCTAGATGTTGGCGGGGGATATGGAACAACGCAACACTGGTCAATGTGATCAAACACTGAACAGTTTGTTGTGCGCAGGCATCCCTTTTATAGAGAAGTTACAGAACACCAGAACATTCGATGACATGTGATTGGTTAGCTCTCTTAGGTGAGTTCCAGCAACAGCGCAGTGACTTGCTGCTGTTCATGAAGTGTCCGTAAAAGTCCCAAGCAGCAAGCTAATGGAGTCTCTCCTGCTTCTTGCAGCTTGTGGTTTGCTCTCTGGCAAGCAGCTCCTGCTGATCCAGCTGCATGGCATCCTGGTCAAGGTCTCTTACAAGCAGGCTTCCTCTTCTTGGCAGCACACTGTCTTCAGTTAACCCTCTTATCAAACTGCAAAACCCTAACAAGCCTTTTGCTCACAACTAGAATGAGGCTAAGACAAAGGCTGGATTGCTCACGTGTGCCTTAACTGAAAGGAATGCTTCCACAAGATGTAAACAACCTACTGCATTGTGAAAGGCAGCTCACCTTTCTAAACTCTCTAACTGCATCTGGAAGTGATACCAAGCATCAGGCAGCTAATGTCATTGGCTTGTAAACAGTATGGATATAGCCTTTGATCTCAAACCTAATCTTCTCTCTGTTTTTATATCTGGTATCAGTCTCCAAATGTTTTGCTCTAATCTTCATTGTCCAGTTAAGTGCCTGAGTCTCCCTGCACCTTCCTGGTGACGATTGTAGTTACAGACCTGCCTTTACATCTAGGTATTACAGTGATGCATTCTGACAGGGGTAGAGCAGTTGATGTCATCTACCTGGACTTGTGCAAAGCATTTGATGCTGTCTCACATGACATCCTTTTCTCCAAATTGGAGAGACATCAATTTGATAGCTAGACCACTCAGTGGATAAAGAACTGGCTGGATGGCCGCATGCAAAGGGTTGTGCTCAGTGGCTCAATGTCCAGCTGGAGGCCAGTAACGAGTGGTGTCCCTCAGGGATCGGTGGTGGGAACCCGTTGTGTTCACCCGTTGTTGGTGACATGGACAGTGGGATTGAGTGCGCCTTCAGCAAGTTTCCCAATGACACCAAGCTGGATGGTTCAGTCAATACGTTGGAGGGAAGGAATGCCATCCAGAGGGACCTTGACATGCTTGTGAGGTGGGCTGATGCCAACCTGATGAAGTTTAACCATGGCAAGTGCAAGGTCCTACACCTGGGTCAGAGCAATCCCAGGCACAGCTACAGGTTGGGCAGCGAAGAGATTGAGAGCAGCCCTGCAGAGAAGTACTTGGGGGTGTTGGTCAATGGAAAAATGAATGTGAGCCTGCAGGGTGCTCTCACAGCCCAGAAAGCCAACCGTATCCTGGGCTGCATCAAAAGGAGCATGACCAGCAGGTCAAGGGAGATGATCCTGCCCCTCTACTCTGCTCTTGTGGGACCTCGCTTGGAGTACTGTGTGCAGTTCTGGTGTCTTCAACATAAAGGAGGGCATGGAACTTTTGGAACAGGTTCAAAGGAGAGCCATGAGCATGATCAGGGGACTGCTGCACATCCTGTATGAAGACAGGATGAGAAAGTTGGGGCTTTTCAGCATGGAGAGGGCTGCATGGAGTCCTCACAGCAGCCTTCCAATATATGAAGGGGGCATATAAGCATGCTGGGGAGGGACCCTTCATTAGGGACTGTAATGAAAGGACAAGCAGTAACGGGTTCAAACTTAAACAGGGGAAGTTTAGATTGGATATTCTTTACTGTAAGGGTGGTGAGGCACTGGAGTGGGTTGCCCGGGGAGGTTGTGTGTGCTCCATCCCTGGTGGTGTTTAAGGCCAGTTTGGACATAGCCTTGGGTGATATGGTCTAGTGGGAGGTGTGACTGCCCATGGCAGGGGGGTTGGAACTAGGTGATCTTAAGGTCTTTTTCAACCCTAACTATTCTATCATTCTATGATGCTGTGATTTTTGTTTATTTGGGCCTGCTAGACCTCGTCTTATTTCTTAGCTCATCTACAATGTAGTATGTAGAGCACGCAATAAAAAATTTAGTCAATCACTCTATCACTCCAGCTCTGGCAGCAGAGATTTTACATACCCTCAAAACCCACTGTTATTTTATAAGCCAATATCAGCCTTTTTACAGAGTCTGCACAAGGTCATGTTTTTACACTAATGCACTTTTAAAAGCCAAAATTAGTTATAAGACTTCTTTTTTATTCATTTAGACTTCTTTTTCCTCCACCCTAATCTACTGAAGTACCACTATTAGCAGTAGTATACATATACATAGTAACAAGTACTATGTATGTAGTTATCAGAACTATGTACAAGTTTGTAAATGGTTATGTTTGTAAACTGCTAAAACTAAAAGACGTGTCTATTAGGAATGGTGAACGAAGCTGGGAATTAAGACTAAAAATGGATGAAAAAAATAGAAAGCTGATCACTGTGTTGTGAAATCTACAATTTGAAAAACAAAACATAGTCAGCAACAAAAAGGATAGCAGTTCCATTTCCAGTGGAACTGCTGTACTAACGACTGTGAAGCTGGAAGATCATCAAGGTCACATGTCTTATGCTTTAAATTTCATTTCTTATGCATGTACTTTACTAAGTGAAGCCATTTAATTTCGAAATGTTTATGCATATTTTAAAAGTTTAGGTACTTATTTGCAAGAGTTTGTACATATGAATAAACAAAAACAGTAGAATTTTTTTCTAGAGTAGAGTAGGGTAGAATAGAGCGGGATGGAATAAAATAGCATAGCATATCATATCATAGCATAGCATAGCATAGCATAGCATAGCACAGCACAGCACAGCATAGCAGAAATATTTCAGAAGGGACCTATAATGATCACTTAATCCATCTGGGAGACCAATTCAGGGTTGGCCAAGTTAAAGCACATTAAAGGACAGTTAAAGGGCAGTTAAAGGACATTGTCAAAATGCCATTTAAACAGTGGTAGGCTTGGTGCATCAAACACTTTGCTAGGAAGGCTATTCCAGTGTTTGATCACCCTCCCAGTAAAAAAAATATTTTGTAATTTCCAGTGCAGCTTTTAACCATTACCATGCACCCTGTCACTGGATACCAGGGAGAACAGATTAGCACCACCCTCTCTGTTTTATCTCCCCAGGGAAGCTGTGGAAAGCAGTAATGTCAGCCATTAGCCTCCTTTCCTCTAAACTAGAGAAATCCAGAGTACTTACGAGCTCCTCATCTGATATTTCTTCCAGGCCTCTCACTAACTTTGTTGCCCTCCTCTGGATGTACTCAAGGACTTCACATCCTTAAATTGTGGGTTCCAGAGCTGTATGTTCTGCTCAAGGTGAGGCAACATCAATGCTGAATACAGAGGGATAATCATCTCTCTTCACCAGCTGGTTATGTTTTCTTTGATGCACCCCAGAATGGGGTTTACCTTCCTGGCAGCCAGGGGACAGTGCTGACTCATACTGAGCCTGCTGCTGATAAGCATCCTGGATACCTATGGCAGGGCTGCTCTCTAACTGCTCCACTACAAAATTATACTTTTGCCCACCATCACTATATCCTAATTGCAAGATCCAGCATTCAGTTTTGTTAAAATTCTTCTCATTAATCATTGTCCAGTGCTCAAATATTTCTATATCCCCCTGAAAGGCATCTTGACACTCAAAAAATCAACCACACATGTGGTTTGGTATCATCATTAAACTTGCTAACAGTACACGCAACTACTACATCCAGCTCATTGATAAACACATTCAACAGAACTGACCCTAGAAGCAAACCCTGAGGAACACCACCAGTGACCACCCTCCAGCCAGA
Organism: Psilopsiagon aymara; assembly: GCA_024733675.1. Taxonomy (NCBI): domain Eukaryota; kingdom Metazoa; phylum Chordata; class Aves; order Psittaciformes; family Psittacidae; genus Psilopsiagon; species Psilopsiagon aymara. The sequence goes on along the minus strand of JANRGW010055092.1, from coordinate 14,346 downwards.
TGTAGCCCCATTCACTATAACAATTTTAGCTCTACCCTTCAGCCAGTTTTTACCTAGCGCACTGTGAACCCGCTCATACCCCAGATGGAAAACTTGCAGAGAAGGATGCTGTGAGGAACATCATTAAAAGTATTAAAAGCCTTGCTAAAATCATAACAAGATTTATATATTTTAAGGAAGGAATTAAAGCAAGCTGAAGGCAATTGAAAAAGAATTCTGAAATTATGCACATTTTATTTTGACTCTGAGGTATTACAACTACTATGTTTGTTTATTTTTTCCAAAGGTAGCTATTCATTCACATGAAAATTATTTCTTCTCTTTTTGGAATCCAAAGTTTATTGGGGCACACTTAAAAAACACAACCAACAAACCAAACAAACAAAACACAGAAGTTTTAATCAATATTCTTTTTTTAGGCTTGCTTCATCTGCGGAATTCCTAAGTAGTAGTACTGTTAAGCAGATAGAATTCAGAAAAGATTAAATGGGCAAGCACTGACAGCCTTTGCAACTAACTGAGCCATTTATGATGAGCAATAAGTCAGAGCTGGAGTCCTACTGAGAAAGATCTATACTGAATGCATTATTATAGTTACTTCCTATGACAGGAATAATAATGCAGTATTCATTTCTGGCACAAGGTTCTTTCAAGCAGTGTTATTTTCCCTCTCATGATTTGGTATGTACTTCATTCTAGGGCAATATAGAGATATCTCACTGTGTTTAATGCTATGATTCCACTTGATCTAGCTACTAAATAACCTTTTTCACATTTTGTTGGTTAATTAAACTTTCTGTGACGATTGTGGTAGTTGAATGTAAGGCACCCATTAACAGCACTAAGGCTACAAGGCAGTAATTTAGACTTCTACAGTTTTTAGTACTCTTCTTTGTGAAATATATAGGAAAGACCAAACAACTAGTCAGTGACTTTATGCGGACTTACACACAGAAAAAACAGGTAAGATGAAAAAAATGAAAAATATTTCTCTTGACCTAAGAAAGAAACTTCATGGAGAATACAAGGACAGTAAAACTAAGAATAATTCAACTGTTTCTGAAGCGATGAATTTTTGCTCACTTTATCCTTCATGATCTTTAGTCAGTCAACTTTCACCAGACTCTTTGGATCCTAAACCTCTTTGACACATTGCCACTTTTTTTTTTTTCTTCACTAAGCCATCACAAATATCCCATGCTAAATTATAAATTGGTGGTTGTTTCTTTGTTTTCTGTATGGTAAAACTGCTTCAAGAAAATTATTTATGAGCTTGTAAGGAATAAATTTGAAATCACAGCTACAATTAAAACTGAAGGTTTTCTAACATCTGGCTCTGTGATCCTGCATATATTCCTGATAATCTAAAATAAAGCATGTCTTATAGAAATGTTTAGATATATAAATATTTTAATATAATATAAAAATATGGAAGTGCGCATTACCTTTCAAAATTAACACTTAAAGTTTGGAAAAAATACTCAATATATCCTAATTTTTAAAAACCTAATGGATTGTTTATAAATGTTTTTCAGTAAATTCTAAAACACAAATTTGCTTAGACGTGTTTACTGTCAATTTTCTTGATGTGTTTATTATTTTCTTCTCTCTGTCACATGGGTGTAATTCATTTTAGAAAGTGTTCGTTGATTCTTCAGGATCTTTTCACTTTGGGCCATTTTGACTCTCTATTACAGGTTATTTTAAAAGATTAATATATATGTTAGCTAATATCTAGAATATTACTCACTTAGGAAGAAGCCCTATTCATATAACTACTTCAACCTTTTGGTTTCATATAGTGGTCAGATAGAAATTTCAAAGTCTACCAACAAAACCAGGATAAAAACCATGATAGATATCTTTTGGGCAAAATAAGAGTTTATTCTTTATATATTTATTAAAATCTACATTCTCTGAGAAGACTCTGAAGCAGAAGGTGAGAGCTGTGAATTCTCAGTATAAAGGAGGAAAATGAGATGGCACATGGCTAGCAGTCAGATAAGTCCAGTAGCTCCTACTTCACATATAACAGCCATGAAATACTCTTTTGTTTAAAAGATATAAATGCTGAAGAAATTTTGGCCCAGATGGCATCACCCACAGGAGCCAAAACTCTCATTTCATTCAGCTCAGTAATCATCCTCTGGGCGCTGATTTTCCACCTCAAGCTCTCTGACCAGAGTCTTCAGGTATTTGCTTGACCTAGTCTATCCCTGAGAGTTACTCTTCCAAAAAGGAGCTACTTCCAGAAAACGTTAATGGTACCATTTTTCTTAATTCACACTTTATAAACACTCAAATATTAACATCTATAAGAATATATGGGTCACATAAACCTTCAGACATTGCTTATTGAAAATGTGGAATATTTTGATATTCGCTGGTTTGCCAAATATTCTGTTATTGACGAAGGATATGTACTTCTTCCTGAAGCAAATCCAGCTGCCTGTCCTGCACTGAATTAAACCATGAACTTTGAAGCAAACCAATAAGCTTGTAAATTCGATAAATAAAGCTTAGCATCTACTCACATGTTCCCTCTTGACTACTACGCTGTGTCAGGTAACGAGATTGTGTAGGTTCAGCTGAATGTATTAAGAGAGAGCCAAGAAAATCTTGTTTGTATGCATTACTAAAATTTTGAATAGCAACTATGATTCCCTTGTGTCTATTATATATGAATTATCCCTTTAACTCTGCCACTCAAAAGCTCTTTTTAATATATTGTTCTTATTCATGTTGCTCAAACTGGATTCCATTTTCCCAAGCTCTCTGCTCGATTGCTTTTCTCAAACAAATGCAAAACAAATGCTTCAAACAACATTTGTAAAATGATGTGTCTGCTTAACCCTTTGAATTCATTACCAGCTTGAAGTATCACATGGCCAAGAGTTAGCATATATGCAGTTAAGTGTGTCCTTGTAAATTAAGCCATAAATCACACAGTTCGCTCACTCACTCCCACCTCTTTCTTCCCCCCTACTCCAAGGGGGGGGAATGGGGAGAAGAATCGAAAGAATGTAACTCCCACAGGTTGAGATAAGAACAGTCCAGTAACTAAGGTATAACACAAATCACTACTGCTACCACCAATAATAATAATAATCAAGGAAATACAAGGGAAGCAGATACAACTGCTCACCACTCGACGACTGAGCCATGAACTGAACTCCTCTGCTTACCTATCCTCAGTTTTTCCATCCTGCACATGATGTGCTCTGTTAGGGAATACCTCTTTGGTCAGTTTGGGTCAGGAGTTCTGTTTCTGCTTCCTCCAGGCTCCCTTCTTCCCTGGCAGAGCATGAGACTCAGAATGTTATTGGTTAAACCAAACATTCTAAGCTGTAACTATAAATATCAGTGTCATCAGCACTGCTCCCAGGCTGACAGTAAAAAACACAGCACTGCACCAGCTACTGAGAAGGAGAAAAATGACTGCTACTGCTGAACCCATGACAGTCTTTCACTTTCTTCTGTCTCAAGGCTGGGCTTACCATCAAACAAACTCAACGTTCCTCCATTATTCCCTCTTATTTCACTCAGAAGGGAAGCTTTGTCTCAGTTCCCTCGTATGTGAATAATAATACAAAACCCCACAGATTTTCTTGATTTTAAAAGGTAAATATTTTTAAAACCATACAGTTAAATGAGTTGGATTATGTTCAATAATTACAAGCAGACTGACCTACCAGTACCGTCAAGCTTAAAAATCTCACATAATGTATAAGAAGGTTGACTAAAGCTAAGACAAGATCCAGGTATTTCTTTTTTTTAAATCCAGAAGCAAATACATTTCTGAGGTACAACACACATTTTTAGTACCTGGGATTTGAGAAAAACTTGGTTTTCAAACTTTTTTATATACTATTCAACAATTCATTTCCAGTAGTTCAAAGTAATTATTAATTAATTTGGTGACTTCTGAATATTCCCACTGGAAGAATATCAACATCTAAAAAAAATAAAAATAAAAATAATACTGCAACTCAATTATAGAAAGTAGTTAAAAAGTTGTATGATGATTATAGTCCTGATGTGTTTGTTATGCTAATACAAGATTTTCTAATCTGCAGCTATTATTCTGTCATTTTGAAGTTATTTATCAACTGCATACATATATATGTGCATATATATATGTATTTAAATAAATTACTACAAGAAATACAACAAAGCATAAAAAGGAGTTTGTTGTGCTGAATTATGTTCATTGTGAGTAGGATAATGCATTTTTATATATATAATGTCTGTTTTAGTACTCTTTAACATTGCATTCTTTTGGATTATGCTCCATCCCTGGCAGTGTTTAAGACCACAATGGACGGGGCTTGGAGCAACATCGTCAAGTAGAAGATATCCCTGCTCAATGGCCTCTAAGGTCCCTTCCAATCCAAATCAGTCTGTGATTCTATGATAGTGTCACTATTTGTAAGTTCCCTAGAAGTTTTGGTCTGTTCCACTCATTTGTTCAATGGCTTAATTATTTTTATCATAGTACCATAGATGGCTGTTTTTCAAAATTTGCTCAATAAACACAAAGAAATCACAATGAATACTACAGAGGAAAAAAAAAGGCAATAAAAAGTGAATAAAATAAATTAAAAAAAAAGAAAGCTTTTATTACAGCTATTGTAGAATACTGAAGACCAGGCCACTGTCTTCTTCAAAATCATAAAGCTGGCTTCTGGACGTACAATATGAATGATTTTAATCCTTTTTGCTTCAAGTCATATCAAAGAATTTCATGAAATTAAAATCTGAAATTTTAATATAAGACAATAAACATATAGTTTTTATTATTTCTTTTGTTTCTGTTGAAAGTAATAGAGCCTGTGAAACAAACCAAGTGGCATGCTGTACTGCTCCAGCTTGATCAGTTACTAAAAAGCAAAAAATTACAAAGACTTACAAAAGAAAGAGAAGGTACTTCTTTTATTTAGAAAACACATTTCACATGAAACAAACCTTGAGCTGAACATCTTAAACACCAATAAAAACCAGTTATTTTCCTGCTATCTTTTCCTTCAGGTGAAAAGAAATAAAGGCAGCATTCTGTGCCATTTACACACTCACTGCCTGAGATCATTTAAAAAAGACCTACACTTACTTTGTACTTAGTTAGAGAGGCTTCTCAAAAATTACAGCTTACTTCTGAAGCAATTCTATTCAGTGACCAAGTGCCCCTGATTTTAATGGACTGTATCAGCCTTGAAGGGACTATTACTGGCACATTAACTTGTCCCTTTTAAAGCCACAAACCAAAAAAGGCACAGTATTTGCTGACTTTCTGAAAGAGGACAATCTACAAAATGTTTTGCCCTATCCTAAAACCCAGCATCCAATCCATAGAAGAAAATTGTAAAGAGAGCTTCACCCTTTCACCCTTTTCTGGATGCTAAAAACCAAAGCTGAACAGCTTTTCCTTCACAATCTGTGTTAGCTGAATATGCTGAATGTGTATTTATGGCTATTAATAGTTCTTCACTAGCAGCTGAGAACACTGAAACTCAAAGTCTTGGGGTCATTCATTTTTAACTATCATATAAATTCATCAGGATCTCATTAGTTTAGCTTCTGAAGTGCCAAGTACACTTTGCCAAATGTCAAATAATCTCTCTTGAATAATCTCTAACTCCACCAAGCAAACAGAAATGTCTGAATGAAAATTCATATGCTACACCTCAAAAGACCGACTTTAGAGTAACTGTTAATTACAAAGAAATTCAGATTTGATCTAGAATCCTTTATAAGATGTAGCATGACTTTCCTGAAAGAGTATTCTGAAAAAAAAAAAAAAAAAAAAAAAAAATATTTTACAGAAAACTATAAAAAAATCCCTTTATAACTTTTCACTCATTTTTTTTTACATTGACTTATTTTCCTTAAATGAACTTCTCATACACTAAATCAAATGTCTCATGTATTTGTTACTGCATCGTAAAATAGCCAACATAACATTTTACCCATGACCACAATGAGGTATTTGACAGAAAACTTTCTGCTGCACAGAAACAGGTAGATCAGGGAAACACAGATTTAAAGAGAAAATATTGGAGGCACAGTACTGATAGGAAGTACTGTTCTGGCAGCTAAAACTTACAGAAAGTATGATTTTTGATATAGACAGTAAATGAAATCATAGCCAGTAAATTAAGCAAATTTCTCTCATTTCCTACAAGATAGATTTGTGAAAAGTCATTATGTAGACTACAATTTCCACAAGAGTTATCCAAAGTGTTCTTAGACATCATAACACTCCTCAATAATGCTATAAAAATTGATATATATGTGCAGTGTCACACTATCCAATTAAATGATCAAAATAATCTAAGCAAGAGGCAATCTCAAGCACTGCATACTTATGAGGTTTTAAAACAATTTAGCTTTGTGTACATTAAAAAAGAGAAAAACTGATGTTCTATGCTTATAATATGCTGAAGTTATAAATGGACTTCATATTGAGTCATAAGAAATTAAAGTTAATCAGAACTTGATAGCATACATTTGTATCATTTTGATGCTTGTTTCAGAATAAGTTGAGATAAAGATGTTAGATAAAGGGGATAAAAAAGAAAGAAAAGACATTTTTGCATTTTTTTGTAGCTTAGATTGGATATGAGGAAGAAATTCTTTACTGTAAGAGTGGTGAGACACTGGAATGGGCTGCCCAGGGAAGCTGTGAATGCTCTATCCCTGGCGGCGTTCAAGGCCAGGTTGGACATAGCCTTGGGTGACATGGTTTAGTGTGAGGTGTTCCTGCCCATGGCAGGGGGGTTGGAACTAGATGGTCTTGAGGCCCTTTCCAACCCTAACTATTCTATGATTCAATGATTTCTTCCTCATATCCAATCTAAACTTCCCCCGTTTAAGTTCGAACCCGTTACTCCTTGTCCTGTCACTACAGTCCCTAATGAAGAGTCCCTCCCCAGCATCCCGATAGGCCCCCTTCAGATACCAGAAGGCTGATATGAGGTCTTCACACAGCCTTCTCTTCTCCAGGCTGAACTGCCCCAATTTTCTCATCTTATCTTCACATTGAAGGTGGTTCAGTCCCATGACCATCCTTGTGGCCCTCCTGTAGACTTGTTCCAACAGTTCCTTGTCCTTTTTATGTTGAGAACACCAGAACTGCACACAATACTCCAAGTGAGGTCTCAAGAGAGCAGAGTAGAGGGGCAGGATCACCTCCCTCAACCTGCTGGTCATGCTCCTTTTGATGCAGCCCAGGATATGGTTGGCTTTCTGGACTGCAAAGGGCACACTGCCAGCTCATGTTCATTTTTTTATTGACCAACACACTCAAGTCCTTCTCTACAGGGTTGCTTTGAAACTTTCTCCTTTCACAGTGAAGCTGTCACTTATTTTTTTCCATTTTGCTATTTGCCATTTGCATTTTTGTCTTGTTAATTGTCAGCCCAATGTTTTCATTTGCTTTTAAATAAACTGATCCATAAGCATGGTAATTGGAAAAAATTGCTTAAATCAACCCTGAACGCAATGATCTATGTCAGTACCACACATTATCAGGAGAAACTTCTTAAATGACTGCTGTTAAGCCAAGCAATTTGGTAAAAAAATAAAACAGTTTTCTTGGTAGCAGAGACTAATTCTCTTTGATTACAATATGTGATCTGTTATCCTTTTAATCATGGTGATATTTTAATAACATTTTAGCTTTCAGAAGGATTCTCAGGTTAAACGAAAATCTTGAAAAAAACTTTGAAGTATTCAGACAAGCTCCAATTTTCAGACAGCTATGTTCAAAAAAAAAAAAAAATCAGTGTCCAGAATCATGCTATGCTCTTCTCCGTGAGCACAATATATGAATAAGAGAATTAAAAAGTTGGTGAATTTTCAGTAGGGTAGAGCCTCTGTTCTGTATGAAGGATTTGGAAGTGTCAAGATGAAAAGAGAAACAAACAACATGTTTTGAAATGTTTTTGTGTTTGTTCCTAACTTTAAATTTTTCAAATGTGTTTAATTCTTCTTTTGTACTATACGAAAAGGAAAAAAAAAAAAAAAAAAAAAAAAAACGAGCAAAATCAGAATGCAATAAAATTGCAAATATAATTTTATGGAAATATATGCTCAACTATTCACAGTAAAACTTAAGCTGTCTTTCTGAAAACATACAAAATATGCATATTAAAATTACAATATTTCATTCCTGAAGTTTCAAGTAATGGTTAAACTGAATATTGTTTCACAAACCCTTTCTAGGTTTCTGTTATTACATCCATAGAACTTGGACAAAAAAATATACTTTGATGGCAACAGAAAAGACAAGTTTAAAAATATCTCTTCTTTAGCAAGAGAGTCAGGTATTTCACTACCCCCTTTTGGTTTTCCACTTCAGCATATAGAAATGCCATTTATTTTACATTCTGTGTACAGCTTCCCATTTATGTCTCAAATCTTTCTCACTTGACTACAATCTCACGCTTCTCTGGTTTTTTTTTACAGCCAAGTTGTAAAGTTTGTTGATGCTCCAAATTTCCTTTCATCTTCTAGGTTAATCATGGGCAGTTTTCACAAAACAGCACCCCACAAAGTTACAAACCACCTACCAGGAGGGTGGATTTTTTACCTATCGAATGAAGTTCTGATTTAGTAACTATAACGTACATCAGTAAAGTGTTTTCCTTAGTACACAATCACCCTCTGCCCATACCATTTCAGGCTTTTTACAGCCTACCACTTGAATAGAAGGAATCAGACCTGTCAGGCAGCATATGTGCCAAAACCACAAAGAAAAGATTGAGCTGATGAGCAGAGGGATTCCCTTCACAAACTGGGGATATAACTGAATTTCAAATAATTGACTAATTATAAAATATTTAGTTTCTGCTAAATAGTATGAAAGTTAAAAATGACTTAACTAATAAAATTTGAAATTCTAACTGGTTTTATATTCTGAGTTTGAAAATAAAAAAAATTATGTTCATGCCAGTTTATCTCAAAAATATTCATATGTTAGCAGATCAATCTTTCTAGAGAAAATTCTTGTTATCTGATGTTGACAGTGTAGCTTTTATGAAGAGTTAACATTATTCCTCAGCAAAAGGAAATGGAGACCAAGCAAACTTGATATTTGCACAGAAGGAGGAAGTGATTCTTTCATTGGCATTGGATATTATATTGAGTACATAAAGAATATTTAATAATAATTCTCTTTTGTAGTTTTCATAGACTTATTTTTATTACTTATTATCTCAAAAAAAAATCTGTGACTGCCTTTTGGTCCTACTTTTTCTGCTAATACTGAAAAGTACAATTTCTTATTAGTAAACTTATAGTCAGGAAGTGGGACTTTTAAATATTTTTATAGCTATTAGTGTGAAATGGTTTGGTTTATTTTTAAAGTGAATGCATACTGTGCCTATAGATTATGCAAATTCAGATGTACTCCCTGCTAAAGCAGCCATAGTTCTCCGAGCAAAATCATTGCAAAAAAACCCACAACTCTGTATAAAAAATAGCTGTAAAATACTTTATTGATTCTTTTTTTCCTATTTTATGAAAGCCCAAAAGTTTAATTAACCTAAACACACAATAGTACAACTTAAATTTTATACCTTGTCAGTGTTACTTAAAAGCACGGATGATTAACTGCAGTGATACACAGCTTTATGCAAAAAGCCATACATGTAAATTAGCAGAATCTGGCCCTAGAATTTTTGCATGGATTGAAGACTAAACTGTGCTGTGTCAGTCTTCTCTGTTTCTAAGGCTTTTGATTATTGTCTGAATAAATTTGTCTAAAAATTGCAATATTCTGACATAATATATTAATTGATAACCCAGAGTGGGACACATACTTTGATAATGTATTTCATATGAATAAACTAAGTCTTCATTATCACAAAATCAAAATTCTTGTTCCCTGCTAGTGAAGACTAGTAGTACATGGGCTTTCCTAGTTCTCGAAATTAATTGCATTAGCTCACAGGTAAAAGACATTTTTAAGTCAAGCAGTTTTCATCTTTCCATCACTTTTAGTGTTGGGGTCCAAAAAATAAAAAGATAAAAAGAATTACACCCCTTCCTTCTCACACTTGAACCATCTTACACTTGAACCAGACATATTCTCTACCTTATAGGTCATTCTCTCAACAAAACTCAGCCGAATGCATCTGCAAGCAATCTACTCTAAGACGACCTGGTTTGAGAAAAGGCTGAGGTACAAGACCTCAAATCCAAACCAGCCTAATCTAATCCAATTTATTACTTTATTGTTATATGTTTACACTTTAGTTTTATTTATTTGGGGAATTTTTGCTGTCTTTGACATCTTTGAAATACAATGTCACAACTTCCCTGATGTTTAATAACCCCTTTGGACTAATTATTTTTTAATAATGTATTTACTCAAATATTGATATTAAGTTCTTTATTCTCCAAAAAAAGGTTTTTAAATTATTTCAATAGAAAAATAAAGCTGTGGGTAGCAGTTAATGAAGGAGTTTTGGTAGCAGTTCAGATCATTTAGAAAAGCACTACCTCAAGATCTCTGTGATGAAAATAGAAATAAAGTTCTGTATCTATCTGCTGCAGAAGAAACTAATTTGACATCTGACATTTTTTGGTAAAAGCTCTTCTATATTGGAAATTGCAATGAAACTTAACACATTTGTTGTAATGGCATCAAAATCAGAAAAGCAAGTTATAAATACCCTTGAGAAACCTGTATACATTATTATTATTGGTGATAGCAGTAGTAGTTTGTGTCATACCTTAGTTAGTAAACTGTTCTTATCTCAACCTGTGGGAGTTGCATTCTTTCAATTCTCCTCCCCATCCCTCCAGGAGAAGGAGGAAAGGAGGGGAGTGAGAGAGGGCTGCGTGACTGATTTACTGACTGGGTTTAAACCATGACACTGGCTTTGATGAATGTCTCATTATTCTGAAGACTACTCTAAGACTATAGACCTGGAATGATCAGTCTAGTTCTCTTCTTCCCAAGGCTGTACAGCTTACTATAAAGATGTTTGAGTTGCTTCACATTCTTGGAAAACAAGATCATTTTTTCTGGGACTGTGGACATAGTAGCATGATTTTTCCAGCCTTGCAAAGTAGAAAACCAAAAGATACTGAGATACAACGCAGATTACTGATGTTTTATTTTAATACTCACATCAAAACACACTCCGTCACATGCACACAGATTTTTCTTCTCAGGACTTCTGGTGGGCAAAGAATGGGTACCTTCTTGGTATTTATATTTTAATGACAATTCTGTTCACAAAAGAAACAAGCACAGCAGACCTCATTTAGAGATGTCAGCTAGACAGAAACTAGTATGTCAGGAGGCAGGGAGATAGAGTAAAACTGCCTACATATAGTCACCTAGAGCCATCTGAAGTGGTAGTTTACCATGATGGGGCTACACATGCAACACTCCACATGGTTGTTCTGGCACAGTATGCCTCGAAAACTTTGACTTCTTTGGAGAGGCAACTGTGGGCTCAGTAGAATACCCCACAGAACCTAAAATGACACTGGACACTTTGTGGGTTTGTAAGTGACTTCTGGTATTAACTAAGAGAACTCAAAACTTGACTGAAGTCAAAAGACTGAAGAGAGACATACAAGAAAATTAAACAGAAACATGTAGGAACTCTTCCAATTCTTTGTTCAGTCAGAGACATGATATTTTACTCCTGACAAGGTGTTACCACAGAACCTCAATTATGGGACACAAGGAAGGCAAAACACAGTGTGAAATCCAGAGGAGTTTCTAAAATGCATCTGCTGCTTCTACTCATCAAAATACTATTCAAAGCTACCACAGCTTTAGCAGACTTCCTAAGCAGGATTCAAAATTGCTGTCTCAGAGCGATATCACTTTTCCACTCACATAGGTGACTCACTATATTAGTACTTAAAGCCAATAAAACACTGAATCTCTAAGAGTTAAAACTATATCATCAAGACACTCCCCATTACAAGGAACTACAAAACCTTGCTGACCTTACCTGGATAAATGAGTGGGATAGAAAAACATTTTTATAAATGTATTGCCCCTTTTTTTTTTTTTTTTTTACTTTTAACAGCTCATTTTACTCTATTTTGTAAATAATTTGCAATTATTAGGTGCAAATAATTATTTGTAAATAATGAATATTTACAATAGTCACTGAATATTTACAATATTCATTACCCTGGCATGCTTATTATTCTATTCTATAAATATATGTTTACTTTCATGGAACCTATCTCAAATTTTTCTTTCTTAACACCACTGTAAAAAAATGACGAATAAGATTTAAAACTTTACCCCGCTAGTCTTTGGAAGATCTATTATGTCCTTAACTAATGGCTTTTCACTTATGCTACTCATACATTTCTTCTCATTTATGATAACACATATGAAATTTTCTTTTTAGTTATACCTGCTTTACAAGGTACTTTCAAAACATGAAAGCACAAGTAGTGTCTCTGAAATTTCATGGAGATTTCTGTCAAAAAAATCATGCGCCCAGGGAAAGTAAAAAAACCCAACAACCAACCAAAACCAAAACTTTTCTGAAATCTTTCCTTGAAAAGCAAACCCTTCAACTGGTCACAGAGCTTGTCTACTTTCTAAGTGTTCTAAGACAATTAAGAGCAAGATTTTTGGGGGGCCATGGATACCTCTGGTGACTTACTTGGGTTGAGCAGCTGTTGACTATTGAGTTGTGATTTCTTTATAATGTTGTAATTTCTATTGAACAGAAAAATAATTAAAGATTTATTTAACCTGAGCCTGTAATTAGCAGTGTTTTGTTTCTCATTGTGAGGGGCTTTTTCTCAGCAGAAGACTTTTGTATGCGCAACTTGCTTGAAATGATTTTTTTCACAAGGGATAGGATTTGTTTTAATACAAGAAAAAATACAGTTGACTAAAAGATTGACCTTCTCTCCAATAAAAAGTCAGTACTTTCATTACTGTGTAATGCTGACATAGGGTAGATATTACTTGACAGTGACATATTAAATGTAAAAAAAATACCAAAAAGCTAAACAAAAACACAAACCCCCTGAAACATTCAAAGAAATTAAACCATGTAATTAATTAATTCAATTTTAACTGTAAGTTCAAAATTAAAATAATTTACTTACTTGTAAATATTTCAAATCAAACTATTTCCTTTCCCTGCTAAAAATTCTAATTTTATTAGGTGAAACTTAATGCTGGAAGTGTTAGATATTTTATAAATAATCTTGGCTGAGAGTATTTCTCCTAGGCATTTAGATAAAAAGTAATCCATAAATTTCAGGGAAAATAGACCTGAATTGAAATCTTATTTGCTATATGAATCTATCCAAATATGTTTTCCAATACTTGTAAACAAAACTCTAAATGTTGACCATTTTCAAAAAATAAGCTACACAGCCTATAAGCTAATATGTGAAATAAAACTGAAATGTGAAATTTTCTAACCTGTTCTATTTCAAAAGAGTTGAGTATTTAGGAGTGACAGTGTCAGGAAAGAGATTGTAGATGTGCATGACTGCACTCTGTATTATCTAGTGGAATATATAACTAAAGGGTAAAATATATATTATTTATTTCAGGAAAGCAGAAGTTTTAGAAGGATTGAGAAGATAGCCATGATTGACAGGCTGGAAGAAAAAGGTCATCTCAGACACACTGAAGGAGACACAAATGAATGAACAAATCCAGTCAGCAACAAGACAGAAAAGGAAGAAAGCAAGTACCTGCACATTAGATCTATCTGTATAGTATTGTATGCAGGTGAAAATGTGGGTTTTTTTTCATGCACCTTTGAATGCTTTCCCCATATTCTGCCTTGCAGCTAAGGCAGAATAACTAAGATACCAGCAGTTCCAAAAATAAACTTTAAGATTAATGCGGTAATAGACAGACACAACTGTCAAGAAACACATAATGTCTTTGTGAGATAGCATTTATGCACAGATTTGCGCTGCCTTTAGCTCCAGGAAGAGTCATGTTCCTGTAAACTTGGAGGCTGTGAATCAAACGAATCCACATGTGAAAGATCTGGAAAGCCTTGTTACATAAAGACAGTGATTCTGTTTCAGCTGCTGTCTAGATGGTAAGAGCTGTTGCATGCTTATTTTCTTCCATCTCCCTGCACATCTGTTATTGACTGCTCTGAGAAAAAGATATAGGATAAGAAGGTGTCATGAGTTCAGCAGTAGCAGTCACTTTTCTCCTCCTTAGTAGTTGGTGCAGCACTGCGCTTTTGACTTATGCCCTGAGAACAGCACTGATATCACCAATGTTTTAGTTACTGCTTAGTACATGTTTGGTCTGGCCAAGGACTTTCTGAGCCTCATGCTCTGCAAGGGAGGAGGGGGAGCCGGGAGGAAGCAGAGACA
>JANRGW010055088.1:15000-50242 GCA_024733675.1 Psilopsiagon aymara | reverse complement strand
CTCTAAGATGTCGGCGCGCCGTCCCAGGGGAGCCGGCTCGCCCGGGCGGGCCTTGCCTGGTGGCAGCCCCGGGCTGTGCCTGGTGCGGGAGCCCGCAGGACCGGCAGCCCCCTGCTGTGGGACGGGGTATGGGGTCAGCGCCGACCTGTGTCCGGGGGAGGCCCGGCCCGGCCCGGCCGCCACACCTCAATGGCTGACCCGCGAGCCGTTGCATAAGCTTCGTGGCCGTGGGGGGCTCGCAGCTGGCTGACCCGGTCAGCCTGCAACTAAAATCTCCTCTGCCTTTTCCTTGTAATAAAACCCATCGAGGATAAGGCCGCGGGTTTAGATTTCAACGTGACAGGAGTGTCGGTGGTAGCGAGGTGCTATGCTCTGAGCTGAGAAACCAAGCCTAAGCACAGGGCGAGCGTTTATGCCAGCAGCATTTACTTTAGTCATGTTAAGGAGAGCTAATAGATGCCCCTCAGTGCCAGCTTGGTGCGCTGTCACCCAGGTTGTGCAACACAAAGGAAACTGGGAGCACTCGGAATGCTAAACTAAGGCAGGAAATATGTTTAAAACATTGTATAAGTATATGATGATACAGAAATGATTACTGGTGGGGCCTGTTTCTGTGTTACACCATATGAAGGGTTCCTGTAAAGGGGAACAACTTCACCTTGGCCTTCCCTCATGTCCAAGTGCACATGTGGGGTGGTAGGACAGTGCGTACACTTAGGCAGAGAATTTGAACCTTGGCTTGTAAACTTCCCTGAAGAATTCAGTTTTGTTAGTTACTTTTCATGTGGTGTTCCAGGCACTGTGTGAGTAAGGCTGAAAAGCACTGGACTGAAGAACTCAAACCTAAGTGTTCTTATCGTGGAGGATTAACCTAGGTGAGCCCAGTCCCATCTGTCCAAAGCTGTGTTGAGTATTTGAAGTCCCAAGCTACACAGATAAACCCATGGAGAAGCTGGTAACTAGGAAACCTAAAAATATGGTCTGTATTTTCAACAGCCTCTCCAAGCAGAGAATAAACAGTACTTTTTAATCAGTCCAATACTATGACCTTGCGGTAACTGCCCAGGCTTAAGCCTAGAAACTATTGCAGAACAGGAAAAAACGCACTGAGAAAATGTACATTTAATATCAGGAAGTTATGATAGGAGAAGACTGCAGAATCTTCCCTGTCAGTGGAAGATTGCTCTTACTGTGTGATGTGTAGTCTTATTTTAAGCCCCTTTTGCTGGTATGTTTAGAGTATGACATAATAGTAAGTTGTAAATTAATCCAAAAGCTGTTTGTCACAATTTGTTTTTTCCAAGGAAGTTTAAAAAAAAAAAAACAACGAAGCAAGCCCCCCCCCAAAGAAAAAAAAAGCCGAAAAGAAAAAAAAAAGCCAACCCCAACTTCTGTTTTTAAAACATCTGTATTTACATAAGTTTTTGTGATTCTACTTTAGAATCGGTTGTTGGCAAGTTAAATAACATAGCCATAAAGCAGAAGAACCTTTTTCTTGCAATTCATATTTGTTACTTTAATAACAGGATGCTGAGAAGTAGAATTTGTAACTAGGAACAGATGTCACATTTATGTTGGCATAATATAACAATATCAGAAATAATTTTAAGCCAGTAAAAGCTAAGATATGCAACCTTTAAAATGAGTCAGTATATACACATCAGCAAATTTTAGGGGAAATATTAAAATGTGAGATTACATGATCCACAAGGCTACTGTAGTATCTAAAAATTTGGCTGGTGTAGAAACCTGCAATTTGTTTTGCCATATCAAAGTTGTTAGTGAAATGTGTGATAGCCTGTCATCTTGGAACCAGAACTACTAGAGGTGACTTTGGATTTCTGATAACCTAGGAAGTAGTTCATTTGGTATGTTGATTTGTAAGAGAAATAATTCCTGTTTGTATGCTGGGAAGATAGGAATGATATTAAAAAGCTGCCTCTTATTAGCAGGATATTGCCAAATAATATCAATGGTGTTTTGTGATCTGGGACTGAAACTAAATACGAAATTTGGTCTTTCTTCTACAATTGGATGTACACTGAGAGCTCTGTGATTTCAATGGGATGTTTTCAGCAGAGTAGTTTACCTGTATGGATCTGATAGCAGGTATAACTGCAACGCTTTAGGACAGAAGGATTTCAAATATAAGTAAAGGGTTTGGGGCTTTATGTATAGAATTTTTCAGTGCAGTAAAACTTGGATGTAAATAGGCTTTACAACACTAGTTGAGGACCAGGTTTTTCCACACAAATTAGAGGGGCACTGGGATGATAATACTAAATTCAGATAGCGAAGCAGCAAAACAATAAGAGAATGTTAACAGACTATTAAAATGAGATAAATTACAGGAAAGTTTTAAAAGGGGTGTGCTATTATGACAAAGAGGTGTAAAGAAGAGATACAGAAAGGTTAAATAGAAAACTGAGGGGTAATAAAAACTGTTTATTTACTGCTTCCCAGTAGAGGTTAAGAACACATGAAAAGCAAGAAAAAAGGAAATGAGAAAAGACATTACATTTAGCTTTTTGCTTATCAATATACTAGCATCAAGACATTCACTAGAAAAATCCTGGGTGCATCAGGGAGATCATTGTATCCGTACTGGATGGAAGTTCTGTTAGGTGGTGGTCTTCCTGCTGAGTTAGCAATGTGCAGATATCCTCACACAGATTGAGCTCCATGGCCAATTAGAGGAGCCATTGTTTCCTCTTTTGTGAGATTACCCACCAGATGTACTGTATCAGTATGTGATCTGAATAAACTAGCCATGACCAGTTTCTTATTGAAGAGCCTTGCCTCTTTAAGCCCTTGCCTGCTGCTTCTAGGCTGCTTGTGATAAACTGCAGGTCCTGGGATGAGTTCTCAATCCATGTGTTGAAAATGGTGTGTTGTAATTCCAGCTGTGTACATAGAGAGAAAGCAACACTGCTCCGTACATAATGAGAATACCTCCACCAGATACCAAAATACACCTATTTCAGAACTGAGAAGCAGCCTTTGCGGCAAGCAGCAATACGCTTCAGGAGAGGAAGTGATGCCTACCAGTTTCTGATGAAACTTCAGGGAAGGCTTTGAAAGATCAAATAAGATGCAAATTGGAAAGAGCCCTAAAACTTACCACCTACCCTGTAGTTTGGTTGTAAACTCAAAGCTGCATTTGGCCACTGTAACTTAACAGCTCAGTGGTTTAGGTTTTGGAGCTCAGTCTGTGGGGATATCAATTCAGTGGAAATTCAGAAGGAAGTGCACCACCTAATGCAATTTCCATCCAGTACAGTGCCTGCTATACTAGGAAATGTGTTTTCTGACTGTATACTCCTTTGAAACTTCTGAGTTATGACATATTTCTGTCTTTAATAGTTCCTTCTATTGGTGACCCTGCATTTATTTGAAGGCACATAGTATTTAAAGGTTGTTGGTATGTGGTCCAGTTCGGTTTTCACATCTGTGGTACTCTGTTCCTCTGTAAAATGGTGATTTTGCCATGCTGAACTCTTGAATGCAACTGGACAAGCTGGGCAGGAACGTGTTTTGCTATGGTGTGTTCTGTACCACTGGGAAAACTCAGGCTGGGGTTGCTTTATAGTTTGAAAGGCTGGATTTAAAATGACATCAAAGAGTCAGTAGGGATTCGATTCAACAAGCTACCTTAAAACACAGTCTTTACTAGAGGGACAACAAGCAGAATTATCTGTAAATCTCATGCCTGAAAAAGTAACTAGGACACAAAAATCAACAATTCAGAGGAGGTATCCTTTTGAATTTGAGATAACTCTTTTCCTTTAGTCATCTGTTTAAAATTTCAGTAAAATCTGGAGGGCCATATGTGTTGGTTTCTAAGTGCCAAACATTGACTTTTTGCTACAAAAAGCAGGATAATTACAAGGTAAATTCAGGCCTATTAAACTTACTAGAGTTCAACTTTATTCTGAATTTTGGCCTTCCTTTCCAATTTGTGTAAGTGTTAGCAAACAGGAAAAAGAATCTAGCTACTAGTCTAGACATTGGACTCTTAACGTCTTTGTCACGGATGGGGCCATTTGCTTAAGAATCTTGGGAGATTTACACAGCTGCAGGCAGGGCTGACAGGAGTTTGCCTTGTGAGGATTCTTGAGTCAGCATGTCGTAGTTGGAGATAGTTGAATGACTTGAGGTCATCCCTTTAGACATCAACAGAGAAAAAGAGTCCTAGCCTGGCTGTACAGTCAGCAAGGAAACAGCAGTAGTCAGAGAAAGGTGTTGGCTGGCATCGTGTTGTCATCTCCCAGAAAGCACCTCCCTATTCTGAGATGAGTGGCTACAAGAGCACAAATTTTGCAAGGCGGGAGCAAGCTTGAGCAGTAGGTGTGGTTTGACCAGAAGAAGCTGGACCAACCTAATAGCTCATTGACCTCACCATAATTTAATCAACTTATGCAACTGCCAGAAAACAAACCCTGCAAAAGTACTGCTCCCCACATTGCTAGCTAAACTGAGTCAAACTAGACCCAGTGAGGGACAGGGCTCCCAAGGATGGGAGCAGATGAGAAGAGGTAAGACCACCTTCAGCAGCAGCAAGTAGATTAATTGAGGGTGTCAGGCTTGCTAGACAGCACAGAAACTTGGTTTTGGCTATGTTTGTGTGAAGTGCCCATCAGTAGCCCAGGATATCTAGCCTCTAAAAGGGCACAAACAGCACCGAGAGCATCTGAAATATCAAGCCATGTGCATGGTCCACTGCACAAGTGTGATGGTATCCCAAGTGTAACCATACAAAAGACAAATAGCATTTATTAAAAGTGAAATTAAATTTTAGAGGAGTAATTTTCCTTTTTAAGTGGGAAAGCAATTCTGAAAACACTAGTTTTGAGTCTGAAACAACTCCATTAAAAAAAGGTCAAAGAGAAATCTGTGGTACTCGGATCCAGCTGTTAGCAGGGAGACATTTAATTCTACTGATCTGCTCATGTCCAGTGGAAGCTGTTGATGGGATAAAGAAAAGCTTGAAAAACTAATGGACAGCACAGTAGGAACAAGCTAGCTCCAGACACTTTCCGTATGTAGCCTGAGACACTCAACCTAGCCACAGTAAGAGGAAGAACCTGTGAGTAAGTAGCCTAACAACCCAGTCTGCACACAAATCGGAAGGCTGTGATTCTTCACCAACACAGATGACAGATCTTCAAGGAATGAGGCCAACAGAAAGTCTGTCCAAGCTCTACACATGCCAATGTGTGAGGATAGTCCTCTGGAACATTGTTTCTAGCCTAGTCATTGTATTTATGATTTTTTTTAAAGCAATTGGAACAAAAGAAGTCATGTTCCTTTTTAGTCAGAACTTCTTCCTTGTTTGTTACAGCTGCAACTCTCTCTGGGTGATAATATTTTTCTGTATTTTGCAAATTGTCACATTCCATGGGACATAAAATGTGTGACTGGTAAACAGGCTCCATCCTTAATAACATGTTGGAGAAAACTAATTCTACTGGGGTTTTCTTTCTTGTGTTAAACTATGACCAAAACAGGGGAAGAATTTCAGTGTATTTGGACAAGGTTTTTTTGTCCCCTTTAATTGTATTGTCTTGTTTTCAGTTGTGTTTGCAAATAAATAAAGAGTGTATTAGTTATATCTTCCCTGTAAAATCCGAGTGGTCTTTATTCAATTGGCAGCTTATCGCATCTAAGAACTTTTTTCCTTAATGAAGTTTGTTTTTTACACAGAGGAAGACAATTCATCTAATCTCTCTCCCAGTTGGAGAGAGGTGGCAGGAAAAAGCAGATACCTACAGCTGAAAGCTTAGCCTTTAGCAGGAAGATCACTGTAGACAGCTCTTTCATTTTACCTTACTTAAATGAGAAATACAAATCTCTTTTTTCAAGCTTCCTTAAAGTTACTGCCTTTGGGCCCCATCATTATCCTGTTTGTTTATGCTTAATTCCTACCCTTCAAGGTCATCACAACAGATGCAATTTAATTACAGAAATAATTGAAAAAATCATAGATCATTTAGGTAAGGTTAGAGAAATTGTTCAGAGGAAGACATCCATAACCATGACTTGCAGAATCAGTAATGCAGTATCTAAGAATCCTTCTCCATAACCCGTCACAAAATTGGAATGGAAATAAATAGATACATAGATAAATTCACTTGAACGACAAAAACAAGTGTCTTGTTTGGTACTTCCTGTCTAGCATAATTCTGTCTTTCTCCCAGTTTGGTATTTTACTTTTAACAGTACTAACAGAAAAGTAGGGCATTGTGGAAATGAAAGAGATTGGCAAATTATATACATGCACGCATGTTTACTGCAAAATTGAAAACTTAATAGCAGGAGTTACCTATTCGGAAAGGAAGCATTTTTAGATGGATGAAGTGACTTTATTTTTAGTAATCTCAGTCTGAATTCCCAGAGCCAGAGCAAGCAGGACTCTGTGGCTCCCTCTAGGAGAAGGAAGTCTGGGGCTACAATTCAAGCCACATCCTATGCTCTCATGCCAAGTCCCAGTCTAGCAGCCGGAAGGCCACAGGGTTAAGGTGGTCTGAGAAGTGAGATACCAAGTGGATGTCCATTGAGGGAGAACCATAATCCTGAACAATAGCTCTAAATCCTTGCACACATTTAGGTGAGGGAGGTTTTTTGTTTCTTAAAAACCCTCGAAAGGATTTTGAAAGAGTTTCGGGCAGGGACTTTGAGAAGAGGTCTGGGGGCCCTGTAAGCAGGAGAGCCTTCCCCAGGAGATGTCTGATTCAGGAACAACCTGACCCCACAGCAGGTCACAGCATTTTGTTCTCTCTGGCACTCAGGGACTGCATGCAGCTCATGCCATCTCCTGGCTGGCTGGCTTGGGTGCTCCCAAGGTGCCTGCTCCAGTCTCCCTGCCCTGTGAGGAGCCCCAGTTGTTGAATAGAGTTCTGGCATGTCCACCTTGACATATAAAGCTTTTGTGGCTTTTCCTACAAGCATGATTTCATTAAAGTAGACAAAAGCATTAAGAACAACAGAACAAATTAGGTTTGTGCCTTTCTACTCATTAGCTTTGAAAGAGGAGGTGGAAAGTTCTAGGGTTCATTTCAGGTTTTTCTGTGCCTACACTGCAGAGAAATCAAAATTTGAAATGTGGACAAGAGCATGGTAACGGATGTGTTCACTTCACCTTCCTGCAACACCCCAGATGCATCACAAATACCAAGGAAGAAAAGCTGACTGAGGTATTAAGTTCCAGTTCTGGTCATAGAAAAAAAACAAACCTGTTTTTTGGGGAGGAGGAGGAAGGGAAGGGAGAAAAGAACATTTTAATTAGTTTGGGTTTTTTTCAAAGAAATGCTTCAGTGAAAGAATCATCAATCTGTTTCAGCTTAAGTCAGAACGAGACATATTTGAGGCTTGAAAATGACAGTAACACACCGATGGTGCTGACAAAACACCAATAAACTTTTTTGAACTGCTAATTACCTTTGGCTCCTACAGACCTCTTTAAAAAATGCACATCTTCATCACCTTTTTTGCAGTTCAATAGCAATCACAGTTCATGCTACTTCTCAGACCAGGCTGCAGATTGGCCTTGGTCCTTTTGACCTGTTTTTATTTCCAAATTACAGCACAGCCTTCCCGATCTAATGACACTTGCAAACATCTGCACTCGGCTGCAGGTGTCCTTTCTATTTCTAAAAATTAATTAACGAAAGTTAATTATTTTTTAATGTATTGTTTTCTCTCTCTCATGTCAATTAATATCTGAATTATTGAAGTGGATCATTGCTATTAGTTTGTTTTCACAAAGTTGGAAAACTCAGAAACTCCACTGTCATCTTAATTACTTACAAATGAAGGGTAAAATGCCTTCCTTTCCATGGCAAAACTCCAAGAGATGTTAACAGAAACATGGCAAGCCTACCTTCCCTGGGCATTCCTCCCGTCTCAGCAGGACCACTTGAGCACTGGAGGCGAAGCATGCTTGCTCTGCGTAAGCACAAGTGTGTGGTTCCAGGACAAGAATCCCCCTACATCTTTTACTTTACAATAGCAGTGCCAGATTTTCAGCAACACATGTTATGTTTAAACAGAATAGCAACTGAATACTCTCTCTGCTGCACAGGAAAAAAAATCAGTTCTTCCTCCTTTTCCTCTCCTAAAGAAGCAGCATTACAACACCTTTTTTTTTCATAGCCTGGATTCCTACAGAAATTAAAATGGTTTTGAGATCATTATCTTTTCACATGCATAATAGACCTCTGTGTGTGTGTGCATGTGTACACACATACATGCCTGAACATACTTGCATGTTGTGCAAGAGAGCGGGAACAAGAACAAACAGCCAACTTTAACCACATCTGACAGCGATAAAAGGCTAAAAATGTTACATTCCTATACATTTCATGAAAACAGGCTGCTAAGTAAAAAGAGAGACCCACTGCAGCTTGAGTTAAACCCTTATTAAATACCAAGAAACCTGCAAAGATGAAAGATGTTATGAATACTCACCCACAAGAGAAGCTGTAGTCGGAGCTTCCAGCTATGTAGACCTAGGAGATCCAAATGAGATTGCCCAAGGGAAACCAAGCTCCATCAGATCTGTAGCTCACAGGACTATTGTTTTGTAATGGATTTCCAGTGCATCGCTGTCCAGCTCTGAAGATGACATACTCGACTTTTGCCCTTTGATTTTGGGGGAAAAAAAGACTTTCTGTCTTCCTCCCACCCCACCCCACCCCCTATTTTCATAATCACAAGGACCTGAAACCCAAGATGAGAGACCAGAATTTGTTCTTAAAGACCCCATGGGATATTTTCACCAGTCTTCATGTGCAGCACACTAGACAAAGACAAAACCACATCCTCTCAGGCCCTGGAGACTGGAGAAAAACTTCATGCTCTGGCAGTCGGGACTTTGGTGTTAAGTTAGCAAGGGCCTGTGCTGTTAAAAATCCTTTCACACCACTTTCTAACTTTTCACCCCATTTTCTGTACCTGATGTGGCACCCATGCAGAAGACACGGACAAAGGAGTAAGTCAGACTTCTTGGCACTTGTCCCTTTTCCATACAGTGCAGGGTCCCCAGCTCTGCTTGTCTGCTGAAAACAAGACATGCAAGTGCCTTGTCTCTTTGGCATCTCACTTTGATACCAAATGAAAATTGAAAGTGAGAGGGGGTCCAAACTGGTGCTGCATGATGTAATGGTAAACACTGTCTTTAAGACACTCCAGTGCTTGTCTAGATCTTATTTCCTCTCTGTTCATAGCTGGGGCGCATCAGAAATTCTGTTTACTTCACCCCAGGCTTGCATATTCATCACCTATCAGGCACACATCCAGGGACAAACTCTGGTACTCCAACATTCACAATCCCCTCTGGATGACTGCCTGCCTGTCTATGTCCTAGTCACAGTAATTCATCTTTCAACTCTACCTCTCTCCTGCACTCAACACTTCAGACCCTCCTTTGCCAGACACGTTCACATCTAAAAATATAATCCAGGAAATTTTCATTCTTCTTCATGTTGCATAGCAAGGAAACTTGGCTGTCGAACTCAGCAATCTTGCTGCTAGGTGCTTAGGCAATCAATGCACCTAGGCTGCCTTGGATGCCTGTAGCCATATCTAGCAGTGCTCTGATTCACAGTCCTTCATACCCCACACAAAGGAAGGAGAGATAATGAAAGAATTCAGCAGCTAAATCCTGCTATTCCCCTCTTCTTCCCAAAAAGGTTAACTCCAGGAAAAACAGAAGTGCCCATTCTTGTCACAGGGTGACAAAGGGACGTGTGTGGCAGTATTACTATTATTCTTCTTGCTGCTACATGTGTGTGAGGTTAGCCTGAGATATTTTTAATGAACTTTTTTCTAATCTTTTGTTGCTAAGAGAATAATAATGACCTGGCACAGTAATGAGAATCTCCAAGGCTTGGAGCAATAAAATCAATTTACAGTCTTATAAACTAGCTACATTTTGCAGTTTTATGGGAAAATAAATACCCATTCTCTTCAGTACGCTATACCTGTCAGTCCCTGGTTTTCCTACACTAATATGAAATAAATTAGACAAGTAGCCTTCTTTTTTGTGCTCTGACATTCATTACTTAAGGATTTAGAGGGGACGTTAGAACAGCATGTTTGTCAAATAAGTAAATATTTAACAAATTGACTTTCATTTTAACAGTCTAAGGGAACAGTATCATAAACCTTACACATTTGGCAGTATTCCTATCTTCTTTTATGTGACACTCAAGTTAGTCATTGGAGCCATTTTATTTTCTAGATGAGAGATAACTCCTGTAGTGGGACAATTCAATATAAACGTCTGCAATAAAACACATCAGTTTAAATCTGCAAATTAATGCTAGGCCAGAGGGAGAATGCTGCTTTATTCTTATTTACTGCTTCCTAAGGAGTCAAGACCCCAGGGCAGTAGGACTCTGCATGGAGTTCAACACACTCTCGATTTCTGAGTTTCTGGACCAAGACCCTCTCAGTTCTGTAATTCACAAACTGTAACGCCCATGCTCCTGGTTGGAAGTGCTATGGTCCAAAAATGTTTCCTTACTCCCATGCTTTTCAGGCAATGAAGGAGGCGGGATGGTAAGCAGGCTCCTAAAGGCCATGGGGGGGCAGGAAATAAATAGGTGTCCAAATGATCTGTGAAACTCTGTAATCTGTCTGTTTCCATGGGGAGAAGAAACTTAGTGTTCAAAGTCAGCATAAAGAACCCCAGTTTGGCTTCTGTAGAAGCGTGAGTCAGATGTTACTTTTGCAAATAGAAACCAATGGGAATTAAAGTATGTTAATAGTTTCCCATGGGGGCAGACAGGCAGCCACATCAAAACCAAGTGGCACATCAAAACAAGTAGCATCCAACACTCGAAGACCCTCCTTTCTCCCATTTCCTCATCAGTTCATCTACCGTTTGTCCACGTTTGATATGCAGGACACCAGTATGATGATTATAAGCAGAGAAGAGACTTCACAGAGAACATAATCCGCTGTACCCAGAGTGAAAATGCCTCAACCTGCTCAGTATTTGGTGTTCAATTCAACTCCCTAGTCTGTACCAGACTGTTGGGGATGTATTAACAGTACTGCGTCACCAACTAGTGGCTATGCAAACGGTTTTCACTGCTGCAGCTAATCTACAAAGCCAAATATTTTTGTGTTTACAGTGTGGGAAACAAAGTATCCTTATCTCGAAATATAAAACATTTGCTCTTTGCTGGATACCAACACTGTTAAACTCCAGAATTGTTTGAAATCCTGGCTTGCTGCTTATCTAACTCAGCTGTGCCCATTACAGAAGGAAATCAGAGCTCCCTCCGATACTGCTCTACCTCCCTGTCTGAGGACTCAGCCCATTGAGGATGCTTTCATAAAATCTCTGGTCATGGAAGAGGTTATCCCTTTCTCACAGTCACAAGTGAGATGTGCAGAAGTATCGAGAGCCTTGTCAGAGGTCATGCAGCCAAGAAATAAACTCTCATTTTTTTAATCCAAACCCATCCTACCTTCCACCATCTTTCTGCCTCAAAGAAGAAAAATGGAGCAACAT
The DNA here is from genome assembly GCA_024733675.1 of Psilopsiagon aymara. NCBI lineage: Eukaryota > Metazoa > Chordata > Aves > Psittaciformes > Psittacidae > Psilopsiagon > Psilopsiagon aymara. The sequence continues at coordinate 38,721 of JANRGW010055088.1, read as the reverse complement.
TCTTCCTTGTCCTCTGTTTTGAATAAGAGCCTAATTATTAGGCTCTTCTTAGCACTCCATTCTGTTATTTGGAAAACTTTTCCTTCCTGTTGTAGATTTTCCACATACACATGCCTTCGCAAATTGCAGCCACACAGCATCAGTTAACATCCCTGGCAAGCAATAAACCAGCTACAAGCTCTGCTTCCAAGCAGCACCAGCCCAGGTTCCGCCTGTACCAACTCAAGACATTAATGGTGGGAGTGGCTCTGATTTCAACAGCAGCTCCCTGTCCTCTTGGTTCTTTAGCATCCAAGCAGGGAATCTTGCAAAGCCCAACCAGGCCCAGTCTCTGCTTTGGACCATTTCACGCATGCCTGTGCTTAGGAAGCATATCATTACAGCCCCTGGCTACAGCCAGCTTGAGCGTTTCAGCCTGGATGTTAACAGAAGCCATTCCCAACATTTTGTCAGTTAGTGCTATTTCCAGGATACTGGCTAGTGATGTGTTAAATCGGGTTTTACATTACGCTGTAATTCAAATCAATTTTTTTCCCAAGTCCACCCATGCAGTATTGGTGAGTGTTTCCGTGTGGGACAGTGCTCCTCTCTCGGTCACCTCTGTATGGTTTTCAAGCCCTGCCACCTGCCCATCTAAGTTGTAAATTCTCTCTGACATTTCTCTGTATCTTTCTTCCAGAGAAGAAAGGGGCCATTGAAGAGTATCGTGCAGAGTCTCAAGCAGTTCCCGAATTGATCGCTCAAGGCTCAGGCTGGTGAGAGGGCAGCGCTGCTCAGAGGCAGAGCCCAGCAGAATCTGCTGAGGAACCTTTGAGCCAGCAGCATGCCACTTGAAAAGCCTTTCTCCTTCAGACACGTTTGTGCCTCGAATCACTACCAAATATAGAATGTATTCTTTAAAAGATACTACTTTCCCCACATGAGGTATCTAAAATGTTGGAAAAAGCAAAGCTGAAAAACACAATGATACCTCTTCTTATATGAGAGATGTGATGAAATCAAAATGTCCCCACAGCCTGACCTGATGGCTGTCCAGATCTTCACTTTACTCACCCTGGTAGGCAGATACCAGGTACAACCAGACTCCTCAGGGACATGGAGGAATTCATGCACATGGCCATGGGCTCCCTGCACACCACCGGCTGTGTAAAGGACTGCACTGGCATGCTTGTGGTCAAGCAGCCTGTTTGCATGTAGGAAGGGACATTCAGCAGGATCATTGTTAATAACACAACAACATTGTTAACAGTGTAACCAAAACAAAGACATAAAATTCCCTTGGTCCAGGTATACTGTGGGCCTTGCAGTTGCTGCTCTCGCCTCCTCATATCTGGCTGTCACAGAAATGGTCTGTCCAAGTGTTTTGCCTCCGTCACATGGAAGATAACATTACCAGCTCCCTTCCCACCAGGGCTCCAGGCACCCAGTGCCCCCACAGCCCCTTGCCTTTGTGCCTGTCACTCTCTGGCTGCTCTTGCAGTGCTGAGGTGGTGGGTAAAGCCAGTGCATGCCTTAGCACACACCCTCACCCAGGAAGCCCATAAAGAGCCTAGAGCTGTGCGTTTATGTCTGAAGTGAAATCGTGATATTAGGAAAGTTATTTGCATAGGTTACATGATGTGTCCTTCCATCAGGAAAGGTAAAGTCCTTCCTCCTGCTACTTTTTAACCTCCTCCCTGCTGTTTAAATTTCCATTTCCACTCTAGGAAGCAGGCTTGCGTTTTAGTGGCAGTTCTTGATCTAAAACACTTTCTAGTTTATTTCACACAAAGAAGAAAAAAAGCATTTCTGATTCAGTGCTTACACTGGATAGTTTAGTCCCAAAAACTGTCCAGAAGCACTAGGGAAGTGATCATCCCCCTTGAGCACAATGGGGAGCAGCTGAGGGAACAGTTAGTCTGGAGGAAAGGAGGCTCAAGGGAGACAACCACCTGAGAGGAGGTTGTAGAAGGTGGATGTTGGTCTCTTCTCTAGTAACAAGCAATAGGACAAGAAGAAATGGCCTCAATTTGCACCAGGGGAGGTTTAGGCTTGATATTACAAAAAATATGTTCATGGAAAGGGTTGTCAGGTATTGGAACAGGGTGCTCAGGGAAGTGGTCAAGTCATTGTCCCTGGAGCTATTTAAACACATGTACATGTGGCGCTTAGGGAAGTGATTTAGTGGTAAACTTGGCAGTGCTATGTTAATGGCTGGACTCAGTCTCACAGGTCTCGTCCAACCTAAAAGGCTCTATGATTCTAAAAAAGAAGGGATAACTCTCCCTTCCTTTGTTTGTTTTCCACTTTTGCCCAGTCTCTGGTCTAATTCCCTTGTGGCTGATCTCATTTCCATGTTTTTCTCACATATCTTGTGCGATTATCATTCCGTCCACCACCAGTGCATCTGACAGATGTTCATTTTCCACAGTCATTTACTTCCATGCTGAAGTCCTGGGTGAGCTCGGTCATGTGGCACGAACAAGTCTGAAGCTGTGGTCACTTACCTTGTGTGCTGGCCCTGCTTGCACTTCTTTCTTTTCAGACGTGTCCTCGATGTCCTTCCCTGCTCTTCAGGTAGGGATACAGCTTCTCCTTCTTCCAGCTCTTCTTCCAGTGTCCTGCAGACAGAATCTCCTCCAGGAGGGGAGCTAGGTGTTTTGGGCTGATCTAGGCTTTGCTGTGGGGGCCCAAACCTTAAGAGCTGGCAGTCCCAGCTGGGCTCCTTTGCTGCTTCTTCACCAGCTCCTCAGCGCTGTCCTGAATCACATTAAGGCACAACATTCACCAGGAACCAGCGACCCTTGAGCATATACCCTCTGCTGTGCAACACAAGGTATGAAAAGCAAGATCACAAATACTGCTGAGTTAAAGTGTCCTCTGTTTTGATGTACATTTGCTTGAATATTCAGAGGTCCGAGCTGAATCCAGCGGCTCTCTGACTCGCGGGCATTTGCCTTGGTGTTTCTTTCCCTCATATATAAAGACTAACCATATATAAGCCACTATTCTGGCCAAAACTGAAGACTACACAAACATTGTGGACACTGAGGAAGTGGGAAGACACAACATTCTTCCTCACTGACACTGCTTTTCTAGAAGGTAAATCTCATTAAGGCAAGCCTCACCCCACTGCAGAAACTGAGGAGAAAAGAATCCCCATGCATACTCCTAGTTTGCATCTTTGATCCACCAGCTTTACACATGGAATTTTGCTGGGAGCTATTTTCCCCTCGTGCTGCCAGTGAGACCCCAGGAGGTGCAGTGTGTGTCTGTTACAGCTGCAGGACAGCAGCTGGGGGTCAAGAAAATCAGAGGCAGAAGGAGCATGAAAACTATTTTCTGACTCATCACAAAATACAACAGAGGGGAAAAAGAACCTTTAAAATCCTCTCAAGATGTTTTAATACAAAACATTAAAAGTTATACAGATGTGACACTTGCAAGTCACTCCCAAATAAGCAAGAACTTTGCAAGCAGCTATTAGAATACTACACGGTTTGTTGTAAGGCCCTGAAAGTGCCCAAAATATTTACAGCTTTCTGTCTAACCCAGGGGTGTGCCAAAATGCAAAAAAACCAATTCTGGTCACAAGAACTCTTACAGACAAAATGGTCTTGCAGTATTTCCCCAGCTGTGAATAGCAGGAATGCATTGGTTTCCTAATTGCTCACATACACCATTTAGCAGCAAACATCAGGTTTAAATATCAGGTCTCAACCATACGAGAGACACTACAGCTCCTGCTGGTCATCCAGCAGCAGGCATCGCCCAGCTTGGATTCAAAGAAGCAAATGAAACAACATATCACACTAACTAGACTCTTATTAATGAACTCTTTCTGGCTGATGACTGGCTTTAGCTGCCCTAAGTTGGAAGTCTCTGAGCATGAACTACTCTTCTCAATAAGAGTGATGGAAAGAAAGCCAGTATCTGCTCAAAGGTCAGAGAGGATTTAATGCTGATGCAGTGCTAACAGATGAGCAGAAGGCAGAATCAATCAATTACATTATTACAATCAGACCAAATTTGGGATTCTAGCTGAAGCCCGCAGAGGTCTTTCCATTTCAATGCAAAGCAAGTATCTCCTGAGCAAACTGTGTCTTTTACTGTTGCGGTAACTGCTGTGCTGGATTAGCCACTAGGGACTGCAAAAGGAAGCGTTCCATTCTGTTCGAGCGCACTCGAACAGGCCAAGGCAGCGCTACCAGAGTCCTGTCCATTGGGAAGGGCACCTCCACAAAGCTGTGCATTACCACCTTGGTAAGCTGTACCAACAGTGGATCATACTGTGAAGTTTTCTGCTTTTCTATATCCCACAAAGTTATTGTTTCACTTTCCTGACCTTCTTTCTCTTCCCTTCATCCCTAGCTACACTTTGTATTTATAGAAGTTTAATTTGCCTTCAGTTTTTTTCAGTCTGTATTCTTCTTGTTCTCAGTATTTCCACCTGAAGCTACATGGCTTGTTCTCTCCTATCAACATGAACATTTGGAACAAGCAGCACAAGCGTGCGAGCTTTGTATTTGTCCCTGAGAAGGACAGAGGAGAGGAGCATCGAGTAGAAATGAGAAAAACACATAGGGAAAGAGGCTGAGTTCCTTGCAGCTGCCATGCTGCCTCTGAGCAAGGTTGGTCCTCCCACATGAGCCTAACACCAACTTGCTTCATACCAAAAGCAATGACTTCAGCAACCCAAATGTCACAAGGCTTTGCCTCCTACTGCCTGATATTTCACATAGTGAAGGACATGTGGGGCAGAACTTGCCCATTAAAATAACACCTTCCGTGGATCTTTCCTGGACCCTCTGAAATTCCATCAGCTGCAGCATTTCCAGCAGCTCAGTGCAGGAAATATGTGGCTCCCTGGGATAAATCACCTTTGTTCCCAGCTCTTCTTTTTCTGAAGTCCGGTGAGTCCCAGTGTCCTTGGCATTGCACCCAGCCCAAAGTGCAGTTCCAGCTGGCTCTCTCCAAACACGCAGTTGCGCTGGGACCTGCTGGGAAAACTTCTGTGTAAGGTCCCAGTTTGGGAGTCTGGGGGGAGATGTATTGCTGCCTTTGGGCAGTGGCTTCCCATTGCTCCTCAAAAACTCTAGGGAAATGAATGGGCTTTGTGAGCTCTTGCATAAACCTAACTTGATATGATTACAGGATCATAGACTTCAGGAGAAAAACAAGCCAGTTCCCCCCTTTTCCCCCTTCAGTCACAGTAGTCTTAGAAATTCCTTTAGCAGCAAGCAACTTCTGTGTGGCTGGTGTCTTTCAAATGCTGAGCGCTATCATTTATTCAGAGAGTCACAGCAAGGTTTTTGTCTTGAAGAAGCTTAATTTCCTGAAGCATATATCAAAATCCCACCCTATGAATCCCTTCTGTGCAATAGAGCTCTCCTTGTTAAAATTCTGCACAAGCATATTTCCTCTCTGCTCCCTCAGGTACCATTCTCTCTATGTACACTACAATAACAACTGTGCCTTTACTAAGATTGAGCACAATATCCAGGTCTTTGTAGAGGATAATTAACAGCCAGCAGTGAATCTTCACATTTATTCAATGGAGTATGAATGAGCTACGAAAATTCTTTTTTGCTGGAGAGGTAATGGGATATTGTTACGGTTGCATATGCTTTGCCTCTTGCATGAAAGCATATTTATGGTGTTCATAGTTTAAAGTCAGAAATATGTACACAGATATTATGCATTTGTATTCAGGCAGTTATGCCTCAACATGTTTGCCTCTCTTTCTGTCATTAACAAAATCCCCACTCCATCTGCATCTAATCCAAATTCCTCATGTCCATTCTGAGCAGGATGAGTAGACCTGAGCCTCTCCAGCTGTTCCTTAGAGATGCAAAGGTTCATTTCTGGAATTGAATTTCCACAGTCTTACATAAACTATCTAGATCAGTGCCCCCACAAGGACACTTTGCAGAGCACTTGGAGGTAAATACACTGACATTACGCAGATCTAAATAGACAGAGCCCCTAAATTTGTGCGTGCTTTTCATTTGTCAATAGAAAACTCTTATGTTGTTCTTTACTTTTGAATAGCTAAGTATGTGTGAAAAGCAGCAACTCCCATTTGCAGTAGTGTGTATGTATCTATAGATATATATGTAAATATACAGATAGATATATATAAACGTATTGTGTGCATGTATACATTATATATATAAAATACAGGAATAACAGTCAATATAAGACTAAAAACCAGTTGTGGCATAATTTAAATGAGAACACGGTCTTTTTAAAGTGGAAACACTAATGACTATGGGCAAAAAGGCAAAAGGAAGAAAATGTGTTCAGATTCATTAAAAAAAGTAATAAATCAGGCAAAGTTTTATTGAGACTATACCCAAAGGCCACAGTTTCAGTTTTTATCTAAGGTATCAGGGGATGACCACGAGAAGAGAGGTGTGGGCTGAGGAGACACACACTTTTTGCTGCTGATTCACAAAACACCTTTCCCCCGCTTTTTTGCAGCCTAAGAAATGTTGATGTTCTTTCTAGAAGCTACTGCAGAAAGTGCCCAACTCACTGGCTACGCATTGCAGGTGCACTCCTGTGTCACCAGGGCACATCAAGACATGACTGCTTAGGTGCAATAGGTAGATCAGCATGCAGCAAGCTTTGTCACTGCTGTTACTTGGTTTTGCATTGCTAAGCACACAGTAAATCTTGGGGATGCTGCCAGAAAAGGAGCCTTTTGATCTGACCTTGGGCTTGTGAAATGGGTGGAAAAGCACCATAACATGATTGCTGGTGTGCACATAAGTGTGCCAGGCAGCCAAGGCTGGTGTAGTAGTCCTGGCTGTAAATGGGCCACAGTGGGGAATTTCCCATTGCTGGTCAGGGTTTGCTGAAGCCAGAAACATGGCCATACATGGGGGCTTCACACTGGCTCCTGACAAAGGAGTTCACACCATTTCTGTAATGGTTACTGAAAAGCTGGGTTTTAATACTCCTCTGCAACCTAAGAATCCCCTTTCAGTCCAGCAAATCATTCATGCTGAAAGTGTGTTTCCAAAGCCGCGATCTTAACAGAGAATGTGGAATAAAAACATTGCAGCCCTTGGCTACAGCGCAGCAGCCCTCAAAGGTGACCTCTGAAGGCAGCCTGCAAGCCTCTAACCTCCCCTGCCCTTTTATCGTATCTTAGAGGAGTCTTGAATGTTTTGTTCTTTGAAAACGAGCAGGGAGAGATGAGAGGCTCTGCACGAGGGTTGGTTTGTTTGTTTGTTTTCCTTCCCACATGTAGGTCCTGTCTCTCCTGGAAGGGGTTCTGGCTAACCGGGCAACTAATGAAACAATAATATTGCCTGAGACAAGGGAGTGGAAGTCTAAAGGGGAACATGCATTTCTCTATCTGGATTTTGTTTTTACTCTGACTGCTTAGCATTCCTTCTTCCTAGCTAACTGGAGTTCAGTCATCAACTGACATCTTGGAGAAACAAGCTTTTTCTAAAACATCCAAGAGCATCCAAACTCCTCCTAGCAAAGCCTCCGTACTAAACACACAGCTGCCGGCCTGCAGAACGGGGTCTCAGGCAAGACCAACATTCAGTGCTGTGTACATTTTAGGGGTTAAACATAACAAAAAAAGAGGCCTTGTCTTTTGACTGTCTGTCCCCTGACTTCTTGACCAGCATGCAAAGGAAAGCAATAAAAAGGAAAAACAAAATCACCTGTGGACAGTGGACATGATGATTTAGTTCATCTGCGGGGGGTTCTTCTGTACATCATAAAACATGTCTTTAGCTAACACATCCTACACCATGATATAAGTGGATGCATAGCATTTTGAACTGCTGGCCACAAGGCCACTCGACAAGAAATGTACTTGAAGTTATTCATTAAAAAGATGAGTTAAAAATGAGTCTGCTTCTACACAGGTGAAAAAAAGCCACTAAAGAATGGTACAGCAGGGTCCTTTGGCATTAGATTAGGTTCAGTAGATGATGATGGGGATGCACGTAATGAGTTGGTACCTACGGGGTGGCGAAGCATTGCTCCTGACCCAGATAAACCTGAAGAGCTCTGCTGATGTCCTCTCCCCAGCTGGCAGGAGCAGCCCTGCCTCCCCAGCCCTGCCGCCGCCGGCTGCGCAGCTCCCTGCCTGGGCCTGACGAAGCTCCGGCACCTTTCCCGGCTTCGGCAGCCTCATCACGGCGACAAACATGGATTGCTACACTAAACACGTCAGGCTAAGTCAATAGTTTAATAACCACTATTAAGGCTTTTCCAAATCCATTTAACAACTGTAAATTATTCCAAAATAAAATAGCCTCAGCCAATCAGCTGTGTAGTCACTGACCCACTACTATGTGCTTATTTCTCAATTAAGCAAATCTCTACGCTATGGTTGGCTTTAGCTGCTTCTGTGGTTTTGTACATTGTAAGATCCGGTATACAAATCCCCATCCCCTGCCTGAAAGCCTCAGCTGGCTGTCCCGGACACCAAGTTCACCCTCACTTGTGGTGGCACTGGGATAACCCTCCGCACTCCACTCGTTCCATGTCATCCCTCTCCTGCTGCATCCCCCCGCTAAAACCACACTGCTCAGCTGCCCCTGCCCTGCCAGGGAGCAGGACCACCCTGTGCCTGCATGTGCAAGGAGAAGGGTCACTCGGAGCTGGCGCTGCCCCTGAGCTCCAGGGTCGGAGCAGCTCCTGTGCTCCAGGGAGCGCGGGGTCCCGGGTGCTCCGCCAGCGCCAGGGTGAAAAGCGGCGGCGGCGGCGGGAGCACCGACGGGGAGGTGCCGGGGCGGGGGAGCGCGGCACGGCAGCGCCGTTAATGAGCCCGTGGCACCGCTCAGTCGTTTAGAGCCGCAGAGTTTAGAGTAGCCAATCAGCCCGCCCGGGGGAGCGGGGAGAGCCCGTCAGGCGCAGCAGGAATAATTGGAGGGAGCTCCTAATTAATTTGATAATAGCCCTATCCTGCACTAACGCACTCCACATGCAAAACCGGGTAGAAAGTGCCAATTAGCGGTGGAAGGGAAAGGAAACGTGTGATGGGGACTCAGGGAACTTCTCAGCCGAGGCACGCAGGTGCGCCGGGCCCTCAGCAGCACTGCCCCTCCTCACGCTCTGGGGTGACCTGCTCACATCTTTTATAGCCTTGTGTCTGCTGTAGCCTATTTCTGCCATGGAATGAGTTAGCTTTCTGATTGGTATTCACGCCCATCAACCGGCCGTAGGTGGGCTCATGATGCATTTCAGGGGTGCTCCAAGTCATTTTTCCGGTCGGTTTTGCATGACACAAGATCCTCATGCTCCCCAAACACATGGAAGCCTGTGTGCCCTGCATGCCTGCGAGCCATGGAGAGAGGTACAGGCAGCGGAGCCAGGCCTCAGCTTCTTCAAAAGCAGGGGTCGACAGCTTTCTATTTTTCTTGCTGCTCGTCCAATCCATCAGGAGGCAAAGAAGAGCAAAAGCTCACAGAGAGCTCCACAGGGACCCTGGAGCTGCCCACACTCCCCAGTGCACTCATCACAAGCTGCTGCTAGTCCACAGATTATAGTTAGGATTTCATTTCTAAACACTGATGTTGGCCTGCCACCAGCATTTCAGATAGCCTTTTTCTAGCTTCCCTCTACTCGTCTGTGTCAAGCTGGTTTGTATTTTCACTCCTGACTCTTTCCAGAACCCTCAGCAGTCTGCACTGCAGCCCAATCCCAGGGCCAAAACTAGCAAATAATTCAATACATTTTTCAGAAAATAAGCGCCTCTGATCTAAATATATGTTGCTAAAGTTTTACCAGGTACCTCATACTCACCACTTTTAAAGCTCCCATAAAGCATGTAGCTATAATGAGCTGCAGCTTGCTTTCTGGGCAAATATGAAAGAAGGGATTTATATTAGTATTTGTGAACATGGACAAAAGTCACTGTTCTGTGGGCACTATTGTGATCACTGGGACAGGCGGTGTTTTACTTATTTCCTAATCTGAGTATTGCAAAGCAGAGGGCACGTGCAGGAATCTATGTATTCCAGTAGCCTTTTGGTTCACAAAACGAGCAAGGAGAGGGGCTGCAGGGAACAGAAAAGCAGCTGCTGCTGGCTCCTGTCACAGGAAGAGCAGAGAAAGGGGCACAAGTCCAACAGCCTTAGAGCAGCTCCGCATTCACAGGGCAGGGGGTGACTTCCAGCCACTCAGTATCCTGTGCTTGCTGTCAGCCAAAGGATAAAGACGGGGGGAGTGAAGCAGGTTCCTCAGACATGATGGTGCCCCACATCGCAGTCCACCAGCCCTTGGGGACATCAGCCAGGTGGTAAATGGATGGGAGGGTAATTGGGGGAGGGGGTTTAAAACAAAGCCAGAAAAAGAAAACCCTCTCACGACATTCATAACCCTCTCTAAAAAGCTTCAGTTTAAAATGAAACACAAACCTGGCACCTTGCCACAGGACTGCACAGCTTTTACCTGTCCCCATATGTAAAGCCAACCTGAGTGAGCTGTTAAATACTTTAATGCAGCCCTCCGGCCCCCTAGAGGCACCTTCCTCCTGTGAACTGTGGAGCCAACTCTCTGCAACACCAAACTTTAGATCTGGAAACATTAACTACTTCCCATCTCGTTAGAGGATGAAAGTATCCACCTGGACACAACGAACTGTAAACCAAATGCCCAGGGTTAGGGAAAGGCAGTCTCCATGGCTCACTGCTGTGTTCCTTGCAGGAGGACCTTTTCTAACCCACTCGACTTGGCTACATGATCATACAGCTTTCCATCGCTGATAAAACTGGGCCCAGCTCAGGCTCCCCGCAAGCTACCTGTTCCTTTCTCCCGTAGAGCAGAGTCTGCCTTTTAATGAGACAATGATATGAAGAGCTTTCCTTCGTACCATGTGCAACAGAAATGGCTTTGGCTGTAGAAATCATCCCTGCCACTGCTCCTATCCAGGCACACAGCACAGGAGGAAGGGTCTGCTCCTCCTTCCCAGGGAATGTATTAATGTCAGATGCATTGCAGTAGAGCACATTCACCCCCCAGTAGGAATAAGAAATAAAACACTCGCTTTCCTTGGAGCAAAGAGACCAAAACCAAAGCATAGCACATACTTAGTTAAAAAACCCCAACACACACTCAACTTTGATGTATTTGATGCAGGAAATGGCATGGTTTCTCTAGCTACGTTGCTATGAAATCTTAAGTGAAAGATTGCTTCCAGCAGAACTCTCTGATTAAATCTGGAGAGATTTAAGAAAAAATAAGATTTCAAGGCCCAATTAATTTTCTGACTAAGAAGTCGAGATGGGTAAGGAACTAAGAACAGCAGCTGAGATGTGAGTCTCCTTGATTATGCTTCTGTTTGTTAATGAAGGTTGAAGAACGAAGGTACAGGAGAATAAAAAGCTGACCTTTGATGTTTGTGATATGCCATAAACTGGAACCAGCCCTCCAGATTTTTGCTTGTCAGCTTTGCGTTTACTAAACAGAAGGTGTCTTTAAAGATGATTTAACATGATCACAGGTCTGTCTCTACCACTTAAGCTCTCAATTAGCCTCTATACATTGCCCCTTCTTCCTTCGCCATGATAAAGTAAATAAGTAAGTAAATAAAGGGGCCTTAAAGGTTTGAGGGCCCATGCTTCCTGCATGTCTCTTTTTCTTGGTATCCCAAAGACATGCAAAGTCTTTTATTTCTTTTTTCTGCTACAGAAATTTGTAGATGCTCAGGGCTTCTCCATGACAGGAAAGGGGTTTCCTTGCTCCTATGGGAAGTAGGAGAAAGGCAGCTCCTAACAAAAGGAACTTTTCTTATAAATGCATTAATAACTATCATAGATATGAAAACAGTCTAAATAAGAAACATCTCTGGGCGCTGAATGAGGATAGCATGCACTCAGCAGAAGTGGGCCTGTATCAGCCATTCCCCAGGCAGCCTCAGAGCCTCACAGAACAGATGTGCCATTTCAGTGTTTAAAAACATACAACTGAAAACAAAAGCCCTTTCCAAGATCTTTTTTACACTCCAATAATCAAGCAGCACGTTATTTTCAAGAAATAATGACTAGAAATAATTTCTGCAGAACCACATTCCCAACAAAATCTAAATCTCCAACTTAAAATTTTGCCTAAAAAGAGAGAAAACAGCCAAACTTTCCAATGTCAGGGAATTCGAGAGACTCTCCTGTGCCCAAATCAGCCACACACAAATGCTAGAAGAAGGGGTTACTTTAAAAAGTGTATGCGTGGGGAGGGAATCGCCCAGGAGCAAAGTCAGCTGCACTGAGATTCCCATGTACTGCAGGCAGTGAAAATTGTCTAACCCCCTGAAGTTTGCAATCCTTGTCTCAAGTACTGTATACTCCGTAAGTAAAACCTCCTGCCCCAGAAATCCAAGGGAGGGTGAAAGAACTCACTTGAAGGTTTGCCTCTTTGAAAAAGACCTGAGGAAAGGAAAAAAAAGGTCCATTTCAGGGCTCACAGAATAAGTGTATTTAGATACTCCTCCTTAAGAAAGGACCCAGATGCAAGCAAGGTTTGTGCCATAGTTTAAATCCAGGTTCCCAGGAAAACTTGCTTACAAGAAGATCAGAAGATCTGAGCATCATTACTGCAGAGGATTCTGAGAAATTATCTCCTAATACGCAGTTGAAGACAGAACTAGTCTTGGTCTCTCTTTGGCTTGAACCTCTACTGAAATTTAATGCTGACAAATCAAAAAGGGATATATCCAGAATCCGTAACCCTGATAAAAATGGGAAATCTGTATCATCTTAATCAAAGGATATGCCACCCTGAGCTGGATCTGTGTCTTGTCCCTTGGCCTCATATGACTCCTGTGTGCTAGAGGTTAAGGGTTTGTTAAAGAATATCGGTTTTGATTAAGTGTCACATATGGTGTAAAACATCCTCTTTATCACTGGCAGTGAAGGTTGGGGGCCAGAGAGTGCCTTTTAGTGAGCTTCTAATATAAATTAGGTGTCTTAGGTAATGGGTGGATTTCAGACAGGATTGATCTTTCTATGGTCCAGTGAAAGTAGGTGTGTTTGGTGAGATGTCACAAAAGAGAGCTTCCTGGCACCTATACTAATGGGCTGGTTACCCCTTTTGGAGTAGGACTTGAAAAATGGAGCCCAGGAATTCCCCCTCCCCCTTCCTAACTTTTTCTTTTTCTTGATGTAATGGGCAAAGGTCTATACATCCTTTACTCCTTTGGTATTTCACTCCTTGTATTTGCAGTATCACTCAGTGAATCTTAAGCCACTCATCCTTTTAGTCACTTACAGCTCCCTAAACTTGCATGAACTTAAAGATGAAGCTGTTATGAGTAGACTGGGTTACTTACTATTTTTATCAGTGTACAACCTTTAAAGAAAAATGTATCATCGAGTACACCATCACCACCACAACCAAATGATTTCTATTCCCCATTAAGTCCTCCTTGGAAACTTTGATTGCACAGAGACCTGGGAAGAACTGTAGAGATGTTAAACCCCAAGTTCCCCTGCCTCAAAAATAAGAGCAAACATGCATTTCTATAGACATCAAAACGTGTCTGTATTTTCCTCTTTATGAAGCAGAAATTCTCTTGGCTTTGTGCAAAGAGTGGCATGATCAAAAGCACAAACTGAGCACACGAGAGCCAGGAGCTCTAATGCAGAGTCTAACCATGGACCTCAGGTAAAGAGAGTATACACAAAATAAACCTTTCCTTTATAGTTCATTGACATGTCATAGTTAAAACTTTTCTGCAAAGTTTCCATGGGTGCACGGAGCAGTGAAAGCACAAATGCGCAGTTGGCATTGCAGGCTCACAAACGCAGCCAGTGACACAAGTCCATAAATCTGTAAATATGCAAGAATACGGCACAAACATTCTGAAATTTCACTGCATTTCCCACATACCCACTCCTCATTTGAGCATTGGTAAGTATCAAATTGATTAAGAGTGTTTAGATAATTAAGATACATAAATCTATTCTGATCCTGACCCGGAAATCTCTCTTAGTCCCCAATTTAACTAACCAGGATAGTCAAGGTTTAGAGCATGAATACCCTTAATTTGCCTATAAAAATATATTCTTCTTTATGCACACCTGTAACTCTGAGCACAGATTAACTCCACTGAATACAGTGGGATTATTATGATTAGTGTGGCAGTTGCCTGCAAATCATAACAGAACCGGCCTGAGACATTGCCTTCCTTTTTGGTTATTTCAGATATGAAGCACAAAACCTCTTCTGGTATCATGGACAACCTGACAACCTTTTCTCTCTCCTGTCTCAGGACCTCTCATGCTTATTTTTGCTTATTTGCTCACTGTTACAGTGAGGTGACTTTGCCAAAGTGCTTTTAAAAGTATTTCTTCTTAGAGATGTTTAAAAAAAACGATTAACAGGTTGGGGTTTGTTTTTTTTTTCCAACAGCATCAAATGAAAGACACTTATTCTTACACCCCACATTCCCAAACTGGTTCCTGGTTGTCGCTGCCGACATCCAACATAAGTGTTTCCAACAAGGATACACTGATTTATTCTCAGCTCACCCTGTGTGTCAGTAGGGCAGGAGTAATCAGGCTGTATACAGGACTAGGACCAGTCTGGCAGCATGGACCTCCCTGCAGGCCCCGTTTATCCAGTGGAAAGGGAAGTTTACTGGGGCTTACCTGTCAGAGCCGGGGGGTAGGCTTTCTGCACCTTTGGTGGCCCAAACCCTCTGTGTAGTGTCATGAGACAGGATTCAGCGACTGGCAGTTCATTTTCTCTGTGCCACAGCAAAATTACTGCAGAGACAGAAAATGGAGATGTTGCCCAGCTGCAAAGAACTGTCACAGAAATATTGGTGACTCTCCACCTCATTCCACATACAGATATTTCGTGCCTCCCTTGTACTATTCAATTTGGCAGAGATAAGTAATGCTAGAAGGGTAAGATTGAATAGAAGTTGCCTGAAGGATCAGTTCTGCATTTATTACTCTCTTGTCTGTGCTGATGGGAATACAAGTTAATAAAAGTTGTGACAAAAAGGTGATTGGATTCCTGAGATTTCCCCTTTTATCCTGTGGCCATCAAACGGTGGACAGATCACCTGGTGAGCTGGCTGCCCTCTCAGGAGGTGTGAGGAAGGGGGGGTCTATTCTGTTTGGGAATGAAGCACAGGGTGAGGGGAGGATTTAAGGCCCATTGCCACAGGGGGTTCATGGTGATCCCAATTAAATGTACAATCACACGTACTACTTCACAGGTAGGTGATGGACAAGAGCAAACATTGCTGCAGGATACCTAAGAGCCAAACAATGGCCTTTGGAAATGCAGGGCTACGATCTGAGCAATCTACTTAAAGGGGTTACATTGAAACCAAGAGAAAACGGTTTCTCTTCTTCCTTACTTTCAAACGCCAAAAAAAGCCCAGAAAAGTTTATGTCTAAAATGCAGTTTGATACCCATCCCTTGTATGTACCCCTCTGAAGGGGCTCTCCTGCAAACCTTACTGGTGCTAGACTTTTCTGTACAGAAGTAACCCTTTAAGGGTTTGACGATTTTCCATGTGTGCATGGACTAGGGGAAAACCAGGACCAAGATGGCTTGACATGAAAAGAACAGGTTTGTTCAATTCAGGGGTCAGTTTTCATGGCATGGGTTATTAAGATGTTCAGCACTCTCCCTGAGCACAAGGTCCCCGATTACTGTCATGTACCACATTGGGTTTGTTAATTCCAATTGGCCTTTCTTCATTAGATGTGAGAAGAGTGGTTTTCATGTGCTGTGGTACGGGTGCACCTCTGCCATGGAGACAAAAGGGAGGCCAACCCGGCTCCCTGCCCTACACACTCCCCAGGCACCAAGCCCCAGGCACACACAAGATCTTTCTGAGCTGCATTTTCACCATCTCCTCTCCCTCCAAGACCCGTGGTGCTTTGTGCCAGCCCAGGGTGTGCTGAGCTTTACCGAAGGCTCCTGTGGCAGCCCGTAACAGATGAACTTGACAGCCTATGCAGCTACCAGGTGACTGAGCATTAGCAAATGCAGGCACTAAGTAAATCTCATTCCTAATCCAAATTGCTTTTGATAAGAACAAAAGCTGTGTGCAAATGAATATTTCCATCTTATTTCAAATTCTAGGTTTCAACTGCAATATTAATGCTATTTTACAGTGTAATTTACTTGTAATAATATGTCATTATTGCCATTTTACAGTTTTCTCTTAAAGTAGTAAAGAAAATGTTTTAAAAGGCACAAATAGCTGCAGCACAAATCTCCATTCAGCCTAAGAATCTGTGCTCTCCCATCAGAATGGCACGTAATTGAAAACAATGACATCCCCAATGGGCTAAACACTCCCATCATTAACGCATTTTTATTTTGGAATAAAAGAGCACACTTCCAGCTTTTTTTCCTAAATAGTAAATATAAATTAAGCATTTCTCTTCCATTCTCAGAATGGCATCTGCCAGTGAAGCCAGGGCTGACCTCAGCGCATCTCAAACCAGCGCGCCGGGTTTAGACACAAACCTACCCAAGGCAAAGGGCTCCCTGCAACACAGCACTTGACAGGCAGCCTGCATAGAGGAGCATCCTTACCTGGTGACAAGTGCCTGAGCACCGGTGACTGTACCACTGGGCCGACAGGAGCTGCAGACAACTCGGGCAAGCCTTCAAAATCCGGGCTTTGTGAGAAGGGATGGAGATGCCACGAGGAGGCAGCGTCACTCAATGGAGAGGACGTATGTCATACATCATGCATGCAGTGTTACACCAGGTATGTTTCCATCTCTCCCATATATTTTTGGATGAAAACTTTGTCCTTTTGATGAGTGAGCGAAGCTGTTCCAGGGAAGAGCTGACAGTCGAAGTCTGCTCTGTGAAAAGCTCCACAAACAGTAAGGGCAGAATCCCACTGTTAATTATGAAAAACACAAATACATTGACAGCCAGACTTAAATAGCAGCCATCCCTTGGTAGGAACTTAAAGCCCTACTTATGCCTTGCTCAGACTATCAGCACCTTTCCAGGTAGGAACTGTCCTCATGGCTCTGCCTCGCCCCCTACGTGTTTCCAGCCTGCAGGAAGAGGGATGGAAGGAGTGGTTGGCAGGAATGGAGATATGGAAACTGCTCCTCCAGAAGAGTCCTTCCAGCAGTCTATGTAGGACATCCCTGTGCAGCAACATGCAGCTGGGGCACCACTTGGGCATGAGAAGTCTGTTTGAGATGCAAGCGGTCAGGGGGGTTGTAGGTTACACATTGAGTTGTCTGCTGAAGGCTGGGAGTTTATACCAGCACTGACTATTGTTGAGCAGCAGGGTGGTTTACATCGTATTTCCAAAAAAAATAGGATTTCTCAGTGTGATCTCTGACTGAATTTGGCAGAAAAATATTTAATGGCTGGCAAAACATTAGTAAATAAAAGCAGATCAAGATGATGTTGTTACAATAACAGATTGCATTACTATTCCCTGTCCTTAGGAAAACCCTGATTACACCAAGATCCTCACAGGCTCTTATGAATAAGTCAGGAAGGGGCTATAATGACCCCGTGTGAGAGCACACAAGCTGCAGTGCAGCCAGCGAGGTGCCAGGTGCCTCTCAGAAACAGGCACTAGCCTGGATGACTAACAGCAGTTATCACAGGGGGTTTGCTCATTTTTTGTGATAATTCGAGCCAGATTTGGTATAAACCAGCACTGCTCTGCTGAAGCCAAGAGTGCTGCCAATTCATATCAGCAAAAACTGACCCTTAATCTGTTTTTAATCCCTTCATTCTTCATTACCTTATTGAAGGATCGTACCTCAGTCAGAATATACCCCACTACAGAGATGAACAGACTTTTCTTGTTCATCAGTGTATGGGAAACTCCGATAGCTGCACTATCCTTCCACCTTTGCGAGCACACCTAGCATTGATTGCTGATCTTATATCTCAAATTGCATAATTACTGAACTAAGAGAAAATTACTTTTTGCTTGCAAGTGTCAGGACAGCTCTGAATCCATGAATGACTCACCCTCAGGCGCTGGTGTTTAATTTATGAGCTATTTATCTCCTTGCACACACCCCAGCACAAACAATTAGACCTAGTAATTTGTTGATCTTATCAAGCCTCTTTGATGTTACTATTGCTACCTCCAATAACGCTGTGCTTTGAAACTTAAACAGGATTTATAACCAAATTTGGATACTTTGCACACAGTTCAGATTTCAGTGAAGTTTAACTCTTTGGTAACTAAAAGGTTTTGCATACGATTTACAAAGGAGAGCAAATGATGCATCTTTGGCTGACAAATCTGGCAAGGTGGGCCTTCAGCAGCAGCAGAGCCTCTGTTAACAGTTAGTTCTGCCCTTGCATGGCGCAGGTGAGTTTTCCTAGCTGAAGATGAGAGAGGGGAGTGGATCCCATCCTGGGCCAGGGCACCTGAACCTCCTCCATCCCATCTGTGCTTCGGGCAGACTGCAGTGGCTGGAGTGGCTCCCGCACAGATTTGTTGCATCCTCCCTTGGAGCCTGTCCTCCTGCTCTGGCTCATTCCTGGGAACCTTTTCATGTGGGCAACAGCCTTCCTCCATACTGAGCACGGACTTTGTTAACCTGTACCTTATTACATGTTTATCATAAATCCAACTTTATGAACCCCTTGCTCAATCTAACTCTGTTACCAGGAGAAGGCACCAAAGCTGGGGCCACACAGGCTTACCTCAGATAGCACTTTGGGTGCAGGCAGCTCCTCTGTGTACCCATGGCTGTGAGGTGGTGAAGTTCCTCATGAAAATGTTTCCCAAATGCTCCTCGCAAACCTCTCCTCCTCCTTGCATGCTGCTGTGATCACTGGGCTCACCGAAATACAGCGAGTGAACTTGGTATAAGAGGTACAAGCAGCACAGGGATTTAAGTCTGCACTTTTAAGCCCGGGCTTAAATTAGCCCTGACTTCAGACCTGGAGGTCCTGTCATAGGACAGGAGGTGGGGGATCCCTGCCTGTGGCGATGGCAGTGGGGGGAGCTCACTTCCACAGCCCGCTGTGCTTGAGCTGAAGAGTCTGGGTCACTGCGAGTGAAAACATCACCAGCACAGAGCAGTACTTCTTCAATCCCTGCCCTCAGTGGAATAGCCCTTGGAATGTTATTTAAGTCCACTTCATCAGGGACTGTAGTGATAGGACAAGGGGTAATGGCTTTAAATTTAAACAGGGGAGATTTAGGTTGGATGTTCTTTACTGTGAGGGTGGTGAGTCGCTGGCACAGGTTGCCCAGAGGAGATGTGGCTGCCCCATCCCTGGCAGTGTTCAAGGCCAGGTTGGATGGGCCTTTGAGCAACCTGGTCTGGTGGAGGGTGTCCCTGTCCAAGGCAGGGGGTTGGAACTAGATGAGCTCTTAGGTCTTTTCCAGTCTGAACCATTCTATGATTTTCTGTGTTTGGCCATATCCCCATATATGACCTTCAGCTCTTCAGTACCCTTGTCAGGCAGAAGAGACCTTCCCCACCACCCATGTTCCTGTTCAGCCCACCTGGGTCTGCCACCAGCCCACTCACTTTCTGAGACTCGGGTGAATGTATTTTGTCCACTTACGCATCACATGTGCTCTTGCAACAGCCCCAGATCTTATTTTCTGCAGGGTTTATAAAGTTTTTCCATACTGAGCACATACATTTTGCATGTAGGGAATAAAGCGCTACAGGCGCTCTGTAACTGCACAGAGCCATAATAAGCTCTGATGAGCAGGCACCTACCAAATCATAGGTTTATGACAGCAAGCACACACATGTAACTTATTTCACAATATGCAACACGCTGCCATATGTATCTATTGCCATGGATCAGGAATGGGCACTACCTGTAGGTAGAAGCCAAGAAATAACTGCTTCAAAGAGAGTCTTGAAATGCAGCATTTACTGTAAAACTTTCAAAGCCCAACCAGCACACCACTGTTTCAATCTGCTGGGATACTGGGATGAACACCACTCCTTTATTATTATTATTTGAAGTTTTTTTTCAAAGCCTCCAGCAGTTTTCCTGGTTTAATTGAAGTGAAATGGTGGATTGGCACGAGCAAACGTATGGAATTAGTATGGGAGAGTAAAAATTAAAACGAGTATTAGTTTTAAATGATTACTGACTTCTAGTGAGTCTCCCCTCTGCCTCCCCCCTGTGCTTTCATCCTCTCTGAGCTGAGTGAAACGTTAAAACATAGCTAGGATTTTTGAAACCAAAAACCTTGCCACACACATCGCTCTTTCAGAACGCAATGTTACGCTCCTACCCTGCACCTGGTAGAGGAAACACGCAGCGTTCAAGCCACCCAATGGAACAGAGCACACAGCATCATTGCCAGCCGCCACAGCGGAGGACCGACAATGCTCTGCAAGAAGTTTGAACAAGCCTGGCAGCCACAAGAACACCAAAAAGGGCACCCAGAAAGAAGAGCACATTGCCTCTGGGCTGACTGCCTGGGGCTGGGGCTGCTGCCCAGCCAAAAGCCCAAGTGAGGGCCCCAGCCCATGGAAGGCACCACTGGCAACCACAACCAGCATCCATAAAGCGCTGGGAGGTGTCCAGCAAAGCTACCCCAGCTACAGTGCAGGCAGACCAGCTGGAAGCTGTTCTGTGGGGGAGGAGGAAGGGAAATACAGCTTATGACACATGTTTCCAAAGCAGAAGCTCTGGCATACAGACTTCTTGACCAACCAAGCCCTGCGGTCTGGAAAAAGAACAGAGTGAACTTGGGTGACAAAGGGGAGAAGTAGAGGGAAACCTGCAGTAGGTAAGGAAGGTAAATAATTTAAACCAACTACAATAATGCTACCACCTCTACAGGGCTGGACACGGCCAATGAAAGGGCAAACCCCATGAAATTAATACTTGTTTTTTTCAATGAAGGTTTTAATCAAAATGCAGGACTGGGAAGGACATCAAAGGGATCATGCTGCTTACTGGTGCTTGCTGATAGACTTTGAAGAAAAGATGCTTTGGAGAGGAGACAATAATGGCAATATTCAGTCACATCACAGACCCTTCCAGTCCAGCATCCTGGGTTTTGACAGTGGCCAGCAGATGCCTGGCAGGGACTAGGTACACATACCAGTTTTTCTCCCAGCATCCACAATCTGTGACTTAAGGACACTCCCAGTGCAGAGGCAATACCTTAATTTCTAACCGTTTAGGGTTTTTTTCCCCAATTGACCTATTTTTCTTCCCCCAGGGCTCGGTCCAAGCATTTTGAATGCTTGCCAGCCTTAGGCATCCACATCATCCTGTGGCAGGAAGCGCACAACTGAAACTATGCAAAGTAAGCATTCTGTTCAGCTTGTCACCCCCACTAGCCTGAGCACTGACTTTATGAAGACATGGGAATTCTTCAGTTCCTCGGTGGAATATTCTGACCCCGAAGTTGGTCAAAGAGCAGCGAAGAGACGGTGGCTCTTATCCTACACTAAAACGTTTACTTCAGTTTTCAAATAACCAAATGCACCTGAGCCTCAGGCAGTTAGGTGCTTATTTTTAGTTCATCACCAACCGCTTCCTGTTTTACTTTATGTAACATACTATGGAAACAGTATGATGTTTTATCTGATATATTATCCACACAGAAAACCCAAGCCTCCTCCCCTGGTGCTGTTCTGGGAAACACTGACTAGGACAAAAAACTATTCTACAGGAGAGGTATGCATGGGTAGACGTAAGTCTTCATAAGCTGCATCTCTGTTGTTCTTTGTGATTCTAAGTGGTCTGAAATATCACTTATTGGGGTGCCCAAGCACATCACCCAGTGATGCTGCCAATGGAAGACAGCAGTAAGCCCTTACGTGTCTAAAGCACTGTTTTTATTTCACCAGGAACATACTTTTCAAAGTGAATCTCCTGATCACACCTATACACACACACACACACTCACTGCTTTGCTCTGCAGCAACAGGCAAACTGGTTGTCCCTTGGGAATCTTACAGCAAACTGGTTCTCTTTTGAGACTGAAGTGAAAACTGCCCTCTAACTCCTCATGGGACCAGCTTGCAACCAGTCCAAGGTAGCCTCTCACATACCTGATGTAAGAACTGCTCTACTCTCCAGATCTATTCCTACAGAGTCACCTCACACGCTGCTGCAGGCACAGCTGCTTTCACTGACATCTCCACATCACCTTCAGGCATGCTCTTTTGGTCAGTTGGAGGCAGGAAGCACTGATTTCCCTGTTGCACTAGCATTTGTTGAATCGTAGAAATATGCCATCAACACCATGGTTATTAGACACTGTGGAATACAAGTTAAGAGAGTTAGTACTCGTCCTCCCATGCAAAATTCCCCACTTTCCATGTTTTGGAAGAGCAGGGCCTACAACATTTTCTCACCCATCTCCAGCTGGAGAAACAGAGTGTCTCCTTCTACTCACTACCATCATCCCCAGTGAGTACTGGTCATGGAGAGTGAAGAGCATGCAGGCAGATTTCACCTTTTCTTAAATAGGAAATGTGAGTAGGATGCATACATTGCAGCTGGAGTCATCTGTGCAGGTTGAAGTGCATCAATAATATGCGCTTGGCTTAAGTCAAATGACAATTCTATTCTAAACAGAAGTTTTCAGGAGCTGTATGTCTTAAATGCATAGACCCACTGGGGAGAAACACAAGCTGCAAATACTTAATGTGGCAGTTGCCACAAGTCACCAGTGATAGGAGTGACCGAGTTTATCAGATTATTCTTCCTTTTAATAAAACTTTGGTTTATTCTGGAATAACTGATTAGCTTCAGCAGTTAAAAGAACATTAGCTAAAACAGCTAAAAACCCTATTCAGGCAAACTAGTAAGCTGAAACATAAACTATAATGCATATTTTAAAGCTGTGGCAAATATTTTAGGTTTGTTTTCTATTTGCAGAATATTGTGATAACTTCAGAAAGCCCAATCTATCATGAAAAACAGTTCCATTTTTAATCACCTTTATTTTTAGGACAGGGAGGTATCATGAAGCACACACATTCAAATCTAAACAAATGCAGCTTATTAAACATAACTAAAAGATGCAAAAATACAAAGTGATCTATTAATTGTGCTGTCCTTTCCAACATCATCTTCACTGACATGCGATAATTAGGGAGCACAGGAATTTTGGAAACCAGAATGAGTTTCAGACAGGAGAAGGGAACACGTTTCCACAGGTATTAACGCAGTGAAGTGGCTACTTCTCTTTCACCAACACATATACTCCACTTCTCACTCACTTTTCATTGCATCTGAAACCCAGCATGAGCCCTTCTCTGTTACTAGCACTTTGCTGACTTCCAAGAGAAACAGGTGGGCTCCGTTTCCTTTTGGATCTGACTTTTATCACAGATTTGGTGGTCCTAATCATTTCTCAATTATGTAACATCAAATTAACACCAAGAACAAATACTATCTGCACGAGGGGGACGGTATAAAAGAGAATTCCAAAGGTCCCAAACCATCTGAAGCGCCAGCTTGCCCGCTTTGCAGTACTCTTCCCCCTCCTCCTGCCACTATTAAAAAAAAGGGAGATGCACTTTGGAACAAAATCAACAACTACGCATTGAAGACGTCTGCCCTCCCTCTTTCTCCTCAGTGCAATTAAAGGCATGATGCCAACTTTTCAACAATGAGCCTTGTGGCTCTGGCTGACCCATGTCTTACTCTTTCAGAAATGAGCAATGAAGATCAAAGGCAGCATCTCCAGCGAAGCTGAGGAGGAGGAGATCACCAGTGCTCCCAATATCTTAAGTGCAGAGGGAAGGTTAGCCACAGATAAGTTGTCATTTACAAAGTTTGTAGCAAGCAAATTTATCACAG
>JANRGW010055088.1:0-10000 GCA_024733675.1 Psilopsiagon aymara | reverse complement strand
TTTGAAAATCTGCTATCTTAGGTTAAAATTCTGATTTTTCAACACCAAGTTAATTTTAAAGCTTATTAAATTCTGAAAGCTAACATGCAAACAGAGGAAAAAATGTAACATAGCATTTGGTCTTACTGCTGATATTTAGTCCATAAACTGTCATATCTTGAATATGGAATAGCTGCATTCGTATTCAGTAAGCTGGAGCATCTGAACTGTTTCTTAAGCAAAAGATGAAACGAGATTTTGGCCTATTGCTAGAGGGGCTGCTAAAATTCACTGAGCATCAAGAACTTCTTCCCAGTGAAAAACAGACTTGAAATGGAAAAATGGCACATATGGAGGAAGGGAGAAGAAAAAGATGGGGAGCTCACCTTGACAGCAGCTTCTGAACCCCCTTCTTTAAAATCTTCATATTTCATTACTTCAGCCATAATGAATCCCTTTTCAAAATCTGTGTGGATCTTCCCCGCTGCCTGAGGAGCCTTCGTCCCTTTCTGTCAAAGGAAAGACCAGAAGAAAATTAATTGCATTTAAGAAGACTGATTGCAAGAAAGAGGTTTCTCCTTTTTGATAGGCTTTCAGGATCTGCTGAAACTTTGTTTCCTACCAGTTAAAATGCCACACATACAGCTAGGTCATACTGTATATTGGGATACACAGATAGATGCCTTCGTCTCAGATAAACCAACTAGTATTAAAGAAGGGCAGCTTTGTTTTTCCTAATAGGTATCCACAGCAGTATTGATTTTAGAAGCTATGACTATGTTTTACTGTGAGATTCACTTCGATCCCTACCTCTCCACACAGAAAGTGAGGAAAATAAAGATTTTTAAATAACTTAAAAATCTGAATTACTCAAGTCTTTTACTTACATCCAAATTATTTCAATTAAATGATAACATTCATTGGCAAACCACATTTGTAATCAAAAATGATTTATGGATCTCAAGCCCTACATGTCAGCTTATTTTTATTTCAGAATCATTTTAGTAACACTAATATAGAACAAAATGACTGTTCCTACCAAAATTCCAACAACCAGATCACAAAAAATTAAAAATCACTGGCAACTATTATAAGATAATTTAAGTTTATGCAATAGAGGAGAATGCATTATCACTGCATGCTTTAAATTACAAGGACATACATTCTGTGCACATACAACCATGGAGAGAAATTTGAGAAATAATGGTGACCTAAAGGCTGCTTAATAAAGCATGTTAAAGTGCTAAGGAGTCTGACACTGTAAAGCACAGTTTTTACAATAAAAGATGTATTGGGTTAATATGGCTACTCACTGATGCTTACCTGACTAAATATCTTTGCACATTAAATCAAAGATACTTACAATCAGTCTTAAGATAAACCAGCTTTCAAATTTTCTAATACAGAGCAAGCTTTTCTCCTACTGAATACAGCGGAGTTTCAGAATGTGCTTTTAAAAACTATGGCAAGAATCAGAACAACAGAACTTCTGCTTTTATATTATTTTGTAGCTACTGCAGGGACTTCAGCTAGCAGTCAAGTAAAAGGAGACGAGATGAAAAGGCTAAAAAAATAAAGGTGCTTTTTAGGAAAATAAGTTTATCATGCTAAAACATATACATAAACATCTGTAGCAGTATTAATAAAAATATAAATTTACTGGAAATTATGTTAATGAAAACAAATTAATTCCATTGAATGAAATTAAATACAGCACTGAAATTCACTGCACAGCACTAAATACACTGATGCAAAAAAAAGAAAAGCTCAGTGAACAGATTTGCACCTCCAAAAGTTGACATTTTTGTAATTTTTAAGATAGATTTTGTAACTGTGCATTTCAAAATATTTTTCAGCAGTAATCTTTACATTATAACAATTTACATTCAAAGGCAAACCACTACAGCTCAGCAATACTGTCCTCTGGGAATAAATTAGTCAATCTCTATGGCTGGTAATCACTCTACATCAATATTTAAAATACATGATATAAATTTTAGGCATTACCCAAGTTCCTGGATAAACATATAAAACTACCAAAATAAACTAGGTCTAAATATTAAAGTCAGTAAAAGACCTGAATTACTGCACACTGATTTTAGGTTTTTGAACCCAACTGTGTATCCATGAGGAATATAATGATGTTATATTGCTTTTATTGCTGAAAATGTAATCCGAGCAAAGCAAAGGAGGAATGAACCATCCGCAACCCAAACAAACTTAGTGAATACAAAATGAAAAGCAACATCAATTTCACTGCAGACAAACCCAGTCACACAGATTAAGCAAGCACAATACTGGTACGTCTTATCTCTGACCACAGGAGGAGGGTAGACAGATTCTACAGGATGAAGAAATTCAGACTATGTAATAGGCAGAATCAATTGTTACCTGCCTCAATCAATGCAGCTCCACTTTCACTGTTCAGCAGCTCACAAATAATTAAAGTTATCCTGGACAAAAACCTCATCTGTAATGACTAGCTAACCGCCACCATGACAAACTTCAAAGTCAGTGATATCAATCTGAATTCAATAGTGTGGAACTGGATATAGCTGATGAATAAGTATGAATCTTACCCTGATGGTCCATGCACGCACTTCATCTGGGCCTGCAGTGAAAAAGTATTCTAGTTGGAGTGCTGCATATCCAGCCTTAATGATCTTTGCTAAAGCACTGAGAGGAAAAAAAAAGAATCCAATTCATTCAACATATACACATAAAACAGCTAAATGCCCCAAGTAATCAATTTACATGGAAAGACTTCAGATATTTTGAAGACACTGGCTCTACTTTTAAACACAGAAGCTTTTTTTTCTTTGAACTCTCTTCAGAAAAACTACTTTTTTACTGCAGAATCATGAAGATGGTATTTTGAGTTATTTATTCTGCACACTAGAGAAATATGGGATAAATTTAAATCACTATCCGGCAGCACTTTTGGTTTCATGCAATTTTCACGACTCCAGGTCATGAAAGCATAACTGTTTGACTGAAATTCAATATTGAAACAATTTATTATAGTTCTTCAGAAAAATTATGGCAAAATTTTCTCCACCGTCCCTATTCCCCATGGATGACGAAACAGTTTTGGTGATCATTCCTTCTCAAAAATATACATAACAAATACCTATGTTATAATTAAAACACTGTACAGAGATGACAGATGACAGTTAAAAACTTAATTTAAAATAAATCTTTTCACTCTGTCTCATGGTAAAGAAAGGAGAAGATTCTCTCTTTATAATGGTAATTACTCTGTCATTTATTATTCTATCAGCGCAAGCAATTAAATTACTGCAAGGAAATAGTTGATAATAAAGTGTAGGGAAAATGAATGCTAATTAACCTTTGTGTCATGTTCTCTTCCAGATACTTCTGTTTCTCCTCAGCACTCATATCTTGCAACTTGAGTTCCAAGGCCCCACTAAAAGGAATGACCAAAGCACCCGGGTCGTGCTTGTCCACCCACTCTTTAATTTTTATCAACCTGTAGACAACAAAGGGCACAACATTATCTTGTAGCGCATGCATGGCTGTACCACATTCATTATTATCAAGTAGCACATACATATTCATAAGAATTGCATGGATTTATGATGCCATCTTTTTGTGTATTGCTTTCCAAGGTCAAGGCATTAACAGGCAGCAATTGCTTCAGGTGTACTCCATTAACATTTCACTGTTTCTTGGTTTCTGTTTGGCATTTAATCTACCAGAAACAGGCATAATTTGAGACATAACCAGGTTTTTGGTAGATGTTAAATACTTGCAGTCTAAAATGTAAACTGAATAAAACTTTGTAGATCTGTGGATGTACATTTTTCTGCAATTTCCAAGAGTGATATTTATCAAATGCAGTAAAGCTGGGGTGTCTTCAATTTTCCCTCTGACTTCCTCCCCCCCGCTAAGCATCTCAGTGGCTAGGGCAGCTGGTAGCAGCAGACAGAAAAGAACACCAGACTCTATAAACTCCTAGAGAGCAACCTGCACCCTGCTTTTTCTGGCTGTTGATCCTGGAGAATACCATAGCTAATGAATATAGAGCTGTGTTTCTACTTGATTTTTCCACTTTTCTAGTCTCCCCAGGACAAAGCTTCTAAATATCATCCTATTATTATTCTTTTCAATAAAGAATAAAATTTCCAATTTCTTTTCACCTTCAATAATTGGCAGCATCAGTAATAGTTTGCTGTACAGCTAATACATTTTTTTAGTTGAATGACACTGCACATTCAGAGCTACAGATATATGGTGTTATGTTCTTCAATGTTTAATATCCTATTAGAATCAAGAAAATTTTTGCAGCAATAGCTGATGTTTAAACAATCTTTAAACACAGGCACCACATTCATGTCTCCAAGTACTATTTACTTTACATTTGAGACATTCATAAATTACCTGTAAGGAGTTCAATGTTATTTATAGGGCACTATTTCTGAACAGGTGTGAATGGTAAGAATGACAAGTCTCTATGCTTAGCAAGAAAACACTAGAGGCATGAGAATACTCCCTGTACCCTAAGAACCAAAGTACAAAATACAGTACTTTGGGTGCTGTAGATGTTTCAGACCTGAAGCACCCACCATACAGTGCAGGATTTTATGCTTGCTGAGTTCTTTTTCTTAGTCCTGCTAATCTTCAAGACTTAGACTAAGGTTTTAACTGCTATTATACTAAAGTGCTTTGAAACTGTGGCCTGCAAACCTTTAAATAACCAATGCAAATGTCACTTCAGAAAAAAATGAACTGAACCACAAGTTCATCAACACACATTTGTCAAAGAAAATAGCAGGGGATCAGAGCTATTATGAGATTAAGTGCATGGCCCACTGAGTAGGGTTTTAGATGGGACAAAGAATATAAGAGTTCACTCAACAGTTTTCACACGTTTGTTATATAAGGCTGGTCTTCTATCATTTACTTATGTAAATACCCCATCAGTGGTTTTCAATCCTCATTATACTAATCTTTTTGTCCTGCCCTCACCCAATGAA
Source organism: Psilopsiagon aymara (assembly GCA_024733675.1). Lineage (NCBI taxonomy): Eukaryota > Metazoa > Chordata > Aves > Psittaciformes > Psittacidae > Psilopsiagon > Psilopsiagon aymara. Next base: position 5,024 of record JANRGW010055088.1, on the reverse strand, counting down.
AATATAGTCTGGTTTCCAGGACTGATACTGAAACACTACTGCCTTCAGAAACATCTGAACTGAAAAATCACAATTAAGGTGCATTTCTGAATGTGACATGTGACATTAACAGCACTTCTAAACCCAGCATTTGTAGTTAACTAATTGATTTTGGCTAACAAAAACGGGACATCAAAGTTCAGAGCTTACAAACATGAACCTTCTACAGAAAATGTATTTAGAAATGGATCTGCTATTCGTAAGTGCACTTCAACATCCATGCATACATCATTTTTATTTGTGTTTTTGAAAGAAAGTATTTAACACTGGTCTCTAGGCTGAATAAATAATATACCACGTGAAAGAGAGAATGAAACACACAAATTTGAAAAAGTGAAATCAGCATAAAGGTAATGTCAAAAATTGGATTCAAATTCTGTTTGGTAAATATGGTCATCCTAACTAACAAACTAAGAACTATTGTGGAACAACAAGATAAGAAATAATTACTTTGGCTAAAACACCAATTCAGAATAATAATAGTCTTAGACTGTCATTTTAACAGCTTTTCTATTGAGTCCTTAGAGGGATTATTTGCATTCCTCAGGTATTCTATTGTACGATTCAGATGAATAAAGACTTACAAATCATTCCTCTACCGCCAGTGCGAGACTTTGATCCAGTGAATACACCATTGTACCTTAACTATAATTGGCAAAAAACCTGACAGTGTAGAGCATCACAAGCTTAATAACAAAGGAGAATATCTCAAAGTGTTGACAGATGATCTTCATAATGCAGGAGCAGAGCTGGTACATTTTAGCAATAAATGAGCACTGAGGTCTAAAGGTCTCTGAAGTGACTGACATCAGACCTGCTACAGCCTCACTAAAAAAATAAGGTACTGCATCCCACTCTGTACAGACAGTCAGGTTCTCTGCCTGTGTCTTTCACTTTTGTGACTTTCAGTGCCACAGGAATTACTAAAAAGTATCAAGGAATTCCCCTAATGGTCATCAAAATAAAGAAAACAAACAAAAAAGTAAATACTCAAATATAAATAATGACGTATTTCTAAATGACATTTTCTCCAAAGCAAAAATGCTCAACTAATAATCAATCAAGTAATAGCGCAAGTAAACTGGGAACTATCTGAAAACAGTGTACACACTAAAAGCAATTTAAAACACCTTCTTTCTTCATCCTTCAATCAGGTTTCTGAAACTGACATTATCAGGAGAGTTAAAACTAAATTGCTTATAAAACACAAAGCAAAAAGAAGAAAGGCTTATTCTAATACTACTCAGTAATAATAGTGAGGGATCTCTTGGAGCACTTCTGGACATCCAACAGCCTTCCCCTATCAAGGTGGCTTGGTTCTTTCCTCCAAGTGGCTCTGTGGAGAGGAGTGTGTCAACAGCAACAACAGAGGGTTCCTGAACTGAAATTTCATTCTATTTGACAAAAAAATTGGACAAAATACCCTTCCTAAAATATATATATATGCATATACCCAAGAGACAGTAAGATATTCATTCATTCTGAGATGGCAAAAATAAAATCTTAAGTAAAAACTGAATTGAAAACTCAAACAGACAACTGCGTTTTGACACAAGAATAAGACAGAGACAAGAACAAAACCAGATGTGAACAACTTGCAAGCAAAGGCAGCACTCAAAATTATAACCAAGGAAAATATTAAGATGCTCACCTGCACCTAACATTGTTACTCTTGGCTCATGAGGACATAAGGAAAGACAAACACGTGTCAGCATATCTACTGCTAACTCAAAAAAGCTATGAAGACCAAGATGCTTTCTTGCCACTACTAGATTACAAAATCTGACAAAACTGTCATTTCAGGGCATTCCAGTTTTTAACTCTGCATCAGTCCTACAAGGAGAAAAGTAAAAGAAAGAAGCCAATGACTTCAGGTGCGAAGGATCAGGACAACTAGCATGTTGGCTCCTGATACTTTATCAGGATGTAGAACAGACCTTGGAGAAAGGTTTGAAAATGAGGGCACTCACCAAGAAAGTCAACAAGCAAAGAGCACTAGAAAGGGGAGTTGTGCAGAAGGGAATGCCTTCACTATAAAATGAGGATTGTTCTGCAGGCAAAAGAAACAAAAACCTGCAGACAACTGAAATAAAGAGGTACAAAAGTTGCAGAATGTACATTAACTACAAATCAATATTTGACAGAGTTTCACATGAGAGATCCAGCTGGGAGCAGAGAGAGAGTTCAGATGGAAATCAGAAGTAGTGATGGAAGAGAGAAACTGCAGAGAGAACGTAAGCTCAGTGGACACCTGCAAGACAAGATGATCTGAAAATCTGACCCCTGAGAAGAAAGGTGATTCTTGAGAGAGGATGCTTTTGCACAAGCAAGACAAAAAATATCCCCATCTAACTCATGGAAAGGAAACAACTGTTTTTCTGTTCTACACCTAACTACAAGTGGAAACCAGCAGAAACAAACCAACATGGCAAGAGAGAAGACAATACCAGGCAGCAACGAAAGAAGGAAAGAAACAAATGCTGATAATGAGATAAGATCAAGCTAAGTGATCAAAATATACAAAAGACTGAAAAAAAAAGACCATCAGATAGGAGTGAGAACAAGAGGACCTAGCAATTCCAACAGGCTCTTCCTGATGGCATTTTTGGGCAACCCTGGATTTTTCAAACCTTCCAAATGCAATCTGTTTAGTGCTTTGCTCCCCACTGTTGAGAAGTTTTCCATATGTGTAGCCTAAGCCACATTTATTTTAATTTAAATGCATTGGTCTGGGGACACACACTCCCCATTTCTATACAGCAGCATTTTACATACTTAAACCTGAGGTTTTGGGTTTTTTTTTTATTTTGAGCTTTCCTTATAAGCCAAGTATTACTTCTAAACTTTGAACCTTTTTCTGGAATCTCTCCAATTGGACTAAAAGATCCTGGAAGCTCCCAACAATAATGTCTTGCATTAAAAATAGCTAAAGAATTAACTCACACATTTTTCAGGCAATTATCCTGTTTATAAAACCCAATACACTATTTGTCTTTTTTTTTTTTGTGACAGCAACATTATCCCATGTTCAGTTTATAACTTACTGCATGACCCTGCTTCACATGCTATTCTTAATACTGTACTTGCATAGTTTATTATTCCTACATAAAATCCTTCTTAGAAGTTGCACCCTAGCTCTTTTTTTCCCCTAATGATTTTTTCCATTTCTTGAGATGCTCTTAAATTTCAATTTTGCTCTATACATACCTGGACATCACCTAGTTTTTGGGGTCATGTACAGATTTAACAAGAATGCTCATCATCCAGCTCATTAATGGAAATACATAACAGTATTCAACTAGAAGCCGCTTCTGCAGATCTCATAATGAGATATTCTTCCATTTGGAAAGTGAACCATTGATAACTATGCTCTGTGTATTATCTTCTAACCAGTCTTGCACAGTCAACTGCCAGTAGTTTCCATCTAGCCAATTTTTCTTTCTTGTTTATGAGATTGTTGTAAGGCACTGAAACCTTTAAAGGCTTAATAAAAATATGTAGTAAAGCACATTTTTTTCACTACATGTAAGACCATTAAATTTATCACAAACAAAATATCAGAGTCATCTGACAATTTAGACAAATAATAAATAGCCAAAATGAATTTGTAAATACAACTGGGTTGCTTCTAGGCGATCAAAACCAGCGGAATCTTTCCAGTATTTTTCTTGAAATTAAAGGAAAATTCATTGACTTCAAAATGTTTTGTTTCTTCTTTCCTCTTTGTGGCTTCCTTTTGCCTTTTAAAACCTCACCCATTATTCACAAGTTATCTAAAATGATGATGAATTAGACAACAGTTATTGTGTTTTGCCATGTCCCAAAACATTCTACTATGAATACCATTAGCTGATTTAGTGGGATGGAAAAGGAAGATTTAATTTACCTAAGCACCAATACTGCATGACACAGGTCTTTTCCCTCTGTTCTGCTAGCACGCACAGACTCCACAAAGATCAGATCACACAGTCCTCAGTGCTGTACATATACATATGAATACACAGTCTTATATAAATAAGAAACATTCACACCCTCACTAATTCCAAATCTATATAATCAATGAAGAATGGAATGGTGAAAATTATGCAACCAAAGTATACCCAAAAACGTCAATGGCAGAACTTAAGAATAGGAAATAGAAAGTACAGGTGATACTCTTAACAGATTAACACACTCTAACTCCCTATTGTTACCTGCCTTTTTTAGGGTATCCCTTTCTTCTTGCACTACACAAAGAGAAAGGAAGACTAACAGGAAAATATTAAAGAACATAAGGGTACTTGCTTCCCCACCATGACAGTTTGCTGCTTATGAAGACAACAAATCTACAGGTGGCTTGGGAGTACCTTTTATTGACCCAAGCAACCCCGTTTCAAATCATCAACGACATTTACAAACTTCTTTCTTTTATTCCATGTTTCCAGAGGGCCATGAGGAATGCAGGAATCCTTCAGACTGGCTCTTTCCTAACCTCCACCCCCCACCCCCAAACCTGCAAATACTTTCTGGTAACATTTCAGAACAAAACTACTACCTCCACAAACCAGGCTGCTTCCCGGCCAGGAGCCTCCTCTCAGCCCCTCACAACAACAGTTTTAGGAACTCAGAACTTCATTTGTCCTTTGTATCCTAAGTGTATTTAGTTGTTCAATACCGTCCTAGAGTCTAATGTCTGTGTCCCCTCCAGTACTCAGTCACTGCATTCAAAGGAATCTTACAAAGGAACAATGTGAAGAACCTATCTTGCATGTTAGATACCATCAGCTCCCAACACAAGATTCACTTGAGCCTTGAAACATGCAGTGTAATAGTCCTTAAAATTTTTTTACCACAGTGTCCTGGGTTCAGCAGCAGCAGACATTTTTCTCCTTCTTAGTAGCTGGTGCAGCGCTGTGTTTTTGACTTTCATTCAGCCTGGGAACAGCGCTGATAACACCGATGTTTTCAGTTGCTGCTCAGTAATGTTTACTCTGACCAAGGACTTT
>JANRGW010055085.1:13805-45627 GCA_024733675.1 Psilopsiagon aymara | reverse complement strand
CCCTGCCCATGGCAGGGGGGTTGGAACTAGATGATCTTAAGGTCCTTTCCAACCCTAACTATTCTATGATTCTACATGGGCAAACATACTGCATATTTTTTCCCACATAAAGCCTATGATAAACCTACTAAGAGACCAACTGCTTTTACAACTAAGGCTCCACTTAAAGAAATGAAACAATTAATGAAGCATGTTCAATGACACAAAGATTGAGCCCATATTCCAGCAAGTCTTCTGTTAGCAGCTAAGTTTATGTGACTGCCCTTGTAGTTCCTTTGATTTGTCCAGTGAATGGCAAGTTCATCACAACTTTTCTTCTCGCATCGGGAAAGTGAGGGTGGGAACACACATGATCGGGGTCTCTCCTACTCTACCTGTCTGTCACAAAACTACTAGGAACTTGGTACATTTGATACTATCCCATATAACATGCATGAGAGGTCTCAGCTCATTTAAAGATTACATAGATTGCATGTGGTCAGAGGTTCAAAGTAATTATGCCAGTAATTATCCTTATTTTCTTAGGAATCCATGCTAAAAGAGCGGGATAACTGTCTCATTGTTGATGAAAAAAGTCAAGGCAGTACAGCATAACTGGAACAAAGAAGCCAGGAGACAACAGGAGACCCCTGGAAGGTCTCAGCACCAGAATGATTTGGCTTAAGATATATTCAGTTTTAGTCTCAACTGGAGATCTCTGAAAGGGCAAAGTGAGAAAATCTCTAGTTACCAGAATAGGTTTTGAAGGTGCTCCCCTAACAGGAATAATTCTGATACAGACTATCCGAGATCACCTTCCACACGGGCAGCACTGCTGTATTACTAACCAGACAACTATTTACGTGCTTACACACATACTGTAACATCATGCTAGAACAGAAACAGGGAGGTTTATGTTGTGTTGATGAGAGCAGGTGTCCAAAGTGATGAAAGAATCCCTACTGAAGGGGGATGGTCCTGATTTTGCTTCACACCCAATTCTTGATGTGGTTGTCCCACCCCTTCCTGCCAAGGCTTTCACCTGTCCTTTGGTACCCACTGTTTTGCTGAGTTAGTGTTTTACTAGTGGAACTGGAGTCAGACCAACACCCGCCACGAGTACATAGGAGAGAGGTGAAATCTCCTGGACAACAAGAGAGGGGGAAGAATTATGATTTCTCCTTTGTGGGGTAACCAAGCCTGCTGGATCAGTTCAGATTTATGAGAAGACTGAACTGGAAGAGGATTCTCACAGACTTCTGGACTTCTCCCAGACCGAACTGGAAGAAGATCAAGCCCAAAACAAACAGGGGTATTCCTCGTACCTTGTAAAAGCATACCAAGCCAAAAAACACTGCGTACTCACAAGGGTGGTGAGGATGAGACTGTTACTGACTGCATCCAGGCCTTGGGAAATCTTTTGGAATATGCCAAATGCTCAGTTGTTCTGGCCTCCCTCTCAAAGGTTTCCAGGCAAATCAGGAGTAATTTACATTTTTCTCAACACTGGCCCACCGCTGAGTAGCAGGCCTGTTTTAACTAGGTTGGAGGGAACAGAGGAACACATTGTCCACATTCATTTGGCTGGTAGACAATTCAATAGTAACAGAGGGATGAATTAACAGATGAAGGCAGATGGGTTTATGGAATAGGGAGGGACTGAGAGAGAGGTTATGATGAAAGAGCAGAAGGATTGGAAAAAGATCAACCAAAAATGGGCCAGCATGTTATGCCATATGTCTCTTCTAAACATTTTTTCTGCTCTTGTTGTTTGATTGTCACAGTGCTCCAGAGCTATCTGCTGTTTTGGGATTTTCGGGGTGGCTATTTTTTGCAGGAAATGCTTCCCCAAAACTCCGAGCAAGCAACACCACACACTCCATTTTATGTGCAGTGAAGACCTTCACTTTAACAAACATTTATAATCACAGTATGAATACAGCTATAGTAAGCACAGATCCAGAGCCACCCTCAGTAGTTCTGCAATATCATATCCACCTCCCTGTGCAGATACTGTGGAGATAAGTCTGGCATGGTTTCAGTCACCACTGTCTTCCCTCATCTGTCAATCTATCCTACTAATAAAAAAGTGGATATGCATTTAAATAGCTTATCCCTTCCAATTGCAGCCAAAAGAACCTACCATGATATGTCTTAATCACCGAGGACAGATGTCCTGAGTTTATACACAGTCCTCTGCCACAGCCTTTGCTATCAACCATATCAGGTTTAAACTTCAGTGGCCAATAATAAAATACCAGCTTGAATCCCCACCCCAAAGCTTGCAAAACTAAACCAAGCTGTCTTGTGCTCAAATGCTTAATTTTTCCACATCAAAAATAAAATCTTCTTCATGAATTCTTACTTTACCAATGGGAGAAAAGAACAATGGGAGGACAAAAGCAGGAAGATACAATACATCTCTCCAAGTTGCATTGTAATCATTTACAGCCTTCCTTCCTAGTGTAGCCATCTGGCTGTTTCCCCATCTTCTTCACTATCATTCTCTTTCCAGTCTGCAGTCAGCAGATCCCAGGGCTTTCTCACTTGAACAGCAGGATAACAAGGTTTTATCCAAGCTGTTGCTGGCCCTGCAGCATAGCTGCTCCTCCTGGCCACAAGTGCTACCTGCTGTCTTGGTTGAAGCCTGCACCCCTGTTTAAGCCCTGCTTGCTCCTCCAGCTCTGCACATCTTGCCCTTGCTCTGCCAGTTCTTCTAGCTAATCATGAAAGCTTTGCTTGTAGCTGCTGCTCCTTCTATCAGCATTTCAGCTTCAAGGTCTCCCTACCAAAGTATCTGTGGACTTAGCAGTTCCTTTTATTCCTCAGCCCACAGACCACCACCTCAAATTGTGTAGACAAACTAAATTATGCCACCACACCGCTGTATCTGTTGGATACTGAGGAACTACTACTCTATATATATAATTTGCTGACCTCTGCTTTAAACTACAGGAGACATGACTATGATGGCTCTTGGGTGGGAAGACCGAGGCCAGATTTACAAGAGTTAGATACACCAACTTGTGCAGGGGTTCTTTGTCATCCCCTCAACTTACAGAGCACCTTCTCCTACCTTTAAATGCTCACACAATTTCTGATCTCTACTTAGAACAACCACATCCATACCTGAGGAATTCTTGCTGCAGAAAAGTCCCTGAGGTTTTCAAGCATAGTTCCCTTTTCTTGTAAGTTACATGAATTACCTGAGGGATGTTTGCTGGGGCTAATGAACAGTTCAGCAATTTGAAACTTAAAGGTCAGCCTCATAAAAAAAAAAAAACAGCGCTTAGTGAGAAGCACAACTCATTCCTGTGCCTTCAGCAGTTTGGCTTGAAACAGCATTACCATTAGACATTAGCTGACTTAGTAAGAGCTAATGACTAGGAACCATAGCAAAGTTATATACATACATAACCATGTATGTTACATGCCCCTGAAAGATACATCAATATAAGATACATCAGGTCTACTCCATGTACATAAATGCAGTACAAATCCTGTTTTCTCATGGATACCTACAAAGTAACAGTATAATTTAGGCCTCAGCAGTTCTGTGCAACTGGAGTCACACCTGGAATTTCCTTCTGTATTTATGCTGGGCATAAAATCATAGAATAGTTAAGGTTGGAAAGGACCTCAAGATCATCTAGTTCCTCCCCCCCTGCCATGGCCAGGGACACCTCCCACTAAACCATGCCATCCAAGGCTCTGTCCAACCTGGCCTTGAATACCTCCAGGGATGGAGCATTCACAACTTCCCTGGGCAGCCCATCCCAGTGCCTCACCATCCTACAGCAAAGAATTTCTTCCTTATATTCAATCTCAACTTCCCCTGTTTAAGTTTTAACCCATTACCCCTTGTTCTATCACTACAGTCCCTAATGAGTCTTTAAACCTCTCTGTTCTCCAAAGCACAGCACTGAGAAAGTCCACATTCATGACACCAGATTACAAGTAAACTTCAAGAGAAGCCACTCCTTTCCTAGCAGCTCTACATCCAGCCCAGGATCACGGAGCCAGCAAGGGTGTACATCTGGCTTGCACAGTAATAGCTGAGACTACTCTCTATGGGGAATCCAGCAAATGAGCTGTTAATAATGTACCAGCCTTGCCATTCAGCTGTATTCTCTGCAAAGCTAACAGGAGTAAAAAGCAATAAAACCTGGTTTGACACTGTTAGCAGATGTGACTGATTACACACAGTAATATTGAGTAACAGGAGTCACACGTTACATCCTAGACCTGAGCCATACAGAGTTTTAAACTGAAGAACACAATTATGGACAACTCACATACGGCAGCAGCTTAAGTCCCCTATGAGCCATGTGCACAGGGCAACAAGCATCTAGGATTGATTTCTGAGCCCTGTAAGTCAGTATGAGTAGAGTACCACTGTCTCTACAAACTACTAAGACACCTTGGAAGATCTACCAGGCAGGATCAATAGTGGCCTTTAATGCTGTGCAGTTGTAAAAGGTGCTGTTCCAAGGGTCTTTTGCCATTAGTTTTCCTCTTCCTTTTGTTATATAAAGGGAAGTAAATGATCTATACTGCAGTCTCACCTCTCCCATCATAGTTCACCTTTGTGAAAGAGGGAAATTGCATTGCAGTGCTTCTTTCTTTAAGACTAATGATGGAGTACTTGCATTTTCATGCAACATTAAGAGTTTTTACAGAAGTGACAAGAGTAAGTGCCAGAAGCAGGGTCTGAATCCAAGGTAAAAATGGCATCTGTCAGGAAAAGGAGGCTTGGTCCCCAAGTGATATTAGAGGACAATTGACACATGAGCAGGAAGAAAGGTAAAGTGGCACCAAACACCCAGTGCTTGAGTATATTCATTAAAGTCTTCTGTCTTTGATATCTTCTAGTTCTATAAGCATTTTTACCTGCAGTTGAAGTGAGCACTATCCCTGTAGGGACAAATTCAGATACATCACACAGCTCTCTACCCAGGATAATTACTAAGACCAGATTCTATCCCTAATTATTAAAAAAAAAGAAAGTATAAATATCAAAGGTCAGCATTACTTTGTTTGAGATACACACAGAGGAATAGACTCTGAACTCCTACATAAGGACCCTTTCCAGCACTCTCACACAAATAAGAAATTATTGCTGGTTTCAGCTTTAATATTAAAGATAAGCTGTAACAAACTGTAATATTTTCTAAATGTTATTAATGTTGTTTAAAAAAGTCTACAAAATATTAATTTCCTTGTGATTAGTATCTCCTGGGCTTCATACTTCAGAGCAGAGATAAGGAAGTAGCTGAAAGGAGGATGTCTGGCTTCACTATAATCTAATGATTTTCAGTAGAGCTTGTACACATCTGCCCACAGAAGGATTAGTGCTGTGTATATAATCAAAGTATTTAAAGAAGAGAGAGCAAATACAGTTTTTATCAGTTAGCCAGAGCTGCCTGGATAACATCACAGCAGATCAGGACTCCTTGTGGACTTCAAGGACTCATCTTTGTCCCATGTCAAAACTCTCCAGGGCATAGGGTGGCACACAGTATAGCAAGAATTTCTCCTACAACAGTTATCCAGCTGCAAACTATTGTCCTGGAGCACTACTCTTCCACACAAGCATTCCTCTGTTTGCGAACTGTCCCATTCCTTGCTGCTAGTCCACACTGCCCTACCTAGGAAGCATGGGGCAGATGAATACAACTTTACCTGGTAAGTTGTATCCCACTGGCAGATTGTTGGTTCCTTTCTGCCAAGCTGATCAAATCTTCAATTTGCTTGACCTAGAGAAAGCTGCAGCATTTCCCTTAGAAAATCACTCCTACCAAAATAACACACTACCAAAAATAAAATTCATAATGCAACATGCCATTTACTCCTAAAGCTGAGACACCCTGCCTCATGTTCAGGCACTTCTGCATAATAGTGCAAGAGCCTTAGGACATGAGTTCTTTCGTCATATAGCAACTTGAAATAGGGTGGTGATATTTTTAGTTTTACTGTACTCAATACTGTTTAAAACTGTATTATTCTAAAATAGCCTCTGCAGCACCAAGTTCCATGCTGTGGAAGGAAAACTGAGTTAAACTTCACATTCAGGATTCATGTAAAACTGATGCTTCATACTGTGCATCCAGTTACCCTTCTTTCAGATTTCAGAGTCATAGAATGGTTTGGGTTGGAAGGGACCTTAAAGCTCATTCACTTCCAATCCCCTGCCATGGGCAGGGACACCTTCCACTAGAGCAGGTTGCTCCAAGCCCCATCCAACCTGGCCTTGAACACTGCCAGGGATGAGGCAGCCACAGCTTCTCTGGGCACTCTGTGCCAGTGTCTCAGCACCCTCACAGGGAACAACTTCCTCCAAACTTCTCATCTCAATCTCCCCTCTGTCAGTTTGAAGCCATTCTCCTTGTCCTGTCACTATGCAGTCCCTGGCAAAAAGCTCCTCTCCAGATTTCTTGCAGCCCCTTTAGGCACTGGAAATCTGTTATACAGTCTCCCTGGAGCCTTCTCTTCTCCAGGCCAAACCAAGTACATTACACTAGTCACTCTTCCCTTATCCACCAATGCCATGGCCCCATTGTATGCAGCACCAAATTTGTCAGACATAATTTTCCCTCAGTGAAGCCATGCTGGCTGTCACTAATCACCCCCTTACTGTCCATGTGCCTTAGCAGCATTTCCAGGAGGGTCTGCTCCATGATCTTGCTGGGCATCAAAGAGAGTGAGTGGCCTGTAGCTTGCTGGGTCTTCCTTTTCTTTTCCTTTTTAAAAATAGGGATTATATACTTCCCCTTTTCTAGTCAGCAGGAACTTCACTAGGCTGCCACCACTTCTCACATACAATAAACAGACCAGTTGATCAAAGTGCTTCTGATAATTTCCAGTTTTCCAAATAAAATCACTATAACGCTTACTAGAGGTCAAACCAAGCAGACTAAATACAATCAGGGACACATAAAGAAGGATTCTTGCAAAAGAATCCCGCAACGATTTTGGGTAGTAACAATTATTCTCTTTCTGCAGCGCTACGGTTTGATCCCATAGGAAAAAATGATCTATTCACCCATCATTGGAAAACATTATAAGATACTGCAAGTAGACCACAATAGATGTCTTATGTCCATGCCACAACTCCAGATACCTGGAGTCAGGTCCTGACTCTGTCAGGCTTCCCCTATAGCCTTGGGTAAATACTTCAGCCAACCTGCTGTGCCTGTTCCTTATGTGTAAAAAGGAAAATACTGCTTCATCCAGGGAAATGTCACTAAGTAATAAACCAGAAAGGATTGTGAGAATGTCATGTCTGATGTATGTTATGGACAGTGAACATCATGCAACTGTTTGGACAGACAGGACAGACTGAAGTTCACAAGAGTATAAGAAATGTACTTTATTAATAACCTTGAATAAGATGTTAACAGTGTAATTAGTTTTGAGGAGGAAGCCTTGCTTTTCAAGGTCTGAAAATGAACAAATTTATCTGCAGACTGAAGCCAAAGTGCAGGTCAAGTTCTTAATGATTAAATCAGTGTTAACACAATAGAGAAACAGTTTATTATATACTGAAGGTTGTTAGCTTCCAGTCATCTTAAAGTAGAAGATTAAGGAATACCACAGGAATAAGATTGCTTGATGACCTCTCAATATTTCCAAGTATCCTGAAGAAGGAAACAAGTGACAGGTACAAGCTGCATAATTGTAATTGGAAAATAAGCATTGCTGAAGTACTCAGTTCTCTGGTGGCAGACCCCTCATCAGTTAACTGGGTAATTCTGATTTCAGTAGCTTAAACCTTCTTGATTTATCAGATATGCCCAACTGTATTGAGGGCAAGAACAAGGAGTACACAGAAATTCTGCAGCGAGAAGTGAAGGGTAGATGTTCAGTTATCCAATATGTCTTTTATTGTAGTATATGTGGTCTTTAAATTGATAGAGATCTACAAACCTCAAGCATGGACACAAGAAGAAGGGTCACTGATGTAGAAATCTTGATTCTGAAAGGTTCTGGAGCAGTTTTATATGACACAGAGTGGACAACTAACACAACCTCACTAAGCCAAGCAAGTTAAATGGTAGAATTTTACTTTCTTCTGTTGGATGTGTTACTACATTATAGCCAGATAGGACTCCTTCAGAAGCACAACTTCTTCCAGTAAAGAAACATATCAATGCAGAGCATTTACTCCCTTTGCACTTTGGGTTTGTTAGTCATAATGTTGCTATTGCTCAGTCTTTGTGATTATCACATGGAAAAATACAGCAGATCAGACCAAAGGCCAGCTAGCCAGGTATCTGCTTTCTTGACTGCTGTCAGGAGAAAATAGGTGAAAGAGTGCAGCAAGCAGGATAAATACCACATGCAGTGCAGATCATTGCACTTCATGGCCCAGTGATGTGATTTTACAGATCATTTATGTTTGCATAAAAATGCTGGAGTCAATACAGAAAGTGTGCTTATATTCTCCTTCAGCCCAGTTACTGCAAGTGTACGCATCCTTCCTGCGTGGACATGGGTGCTGCCCTAATTTTTTTCTTCCTTTACATGTTGCTCTTCTAACATTCCCTGGAGAACATACAGGGAATAGATATCCAAGGACACTTTACTGATAGTCCTCTAAAAGAGCATAGAAGAAAGCATTTCTAAGCAGAATATTTAAAGCCCATCACATTCTTGTCTTTCCACTGCCAAATTCTTTTCTCTGACATGGGATCCTGTAGAATTTCTAACAGGGAAATCTTTGCAGCAAAGATTTAATAGACCCAAACTACCAGGAACCATTTGGATTTATGGGATAAGAAAACATTAGAACAGGGGACAGCAGCTATTTCTAGGAGGGAAAGAAAGCCCTGCCAGTACACTCCTGCTCTCTCCATTTAATATGCCACATTCTGAATAGAAACTTCACTTACCCACATGGTGATCTTCCAGTTTGCCCATATATACAGATTGAAGTATTGTCTCAGGATATTACAAAATACATCTACAGATATCTAAAAATTGGAGATGTGTATTGCACAGAAATTATTTTATGTACATGGTCTTCCTAAACAGCCATTGTGTAATACATTGTTGTCATTACAACCCAATCTGCTGTCTCGTAATACTCTCCTAATCAGGAAATGTCCTATTTTATGACTGATCCACAGGAGATTTTTGGAAGTGTTTTCTTTGAAGTATGTTTTCGCTAATACTTTCTCAAAATGTTTTTTTTTAAAGTATATCACAAAATAAAGATAGGGAAGTGAACAAACTTCTGATTCAAGGCTCACTTTTACAGGTCTAACTTTTGCCATGGCTTGGCAATAGGCTCATTTGGGGTTATGGTGTGAATTTTACATTATGCCATCTGACTACTTCAACACTTTGTTCACAACTATCAATTATGAAGTGATGTGGTAAGAAAGTAGGGAAGTTGGAAGTATTTCTTCATACTTGAACAACTTGAAAACTTCCTTTGGTCCAAAAGAAAGTACCTAGGTTTGGGATAGGCTTATTGTTGAATGGCTTTTTATTTTCATAAAGCTTTTAAGTGTAGTCAAATAGCTGGGCCAGAAGTACTACATCTAAATGTATGCTTTTAAAGTAGAATACAAAACTGACTTCTTATTGATTATGTGTATTTCCTGATGAGTGATCCTCTTTTCTCTACATTATTTCCTTAATCATCTCACATCACGGTCACAGCTCAAATTTCCATCTGTTCCTACAGGCTTGAATTCTGAACGCCTCGACATTTACTGAAATCCCAGATCACAGCAGAGGATGCCACTGCTATTTCGTACTTTCATATCCATATAATTGTGCTTGAGCTATCCTAGAAAGCTCAAATTGAAACAAACTAGCAGTTCTCTTTGTAACAAGAACTGTCCTTGAGATATGGCCAACATGCCAAGCCAGTGGCAGTAGGATAGCTGAGGAAACAAGATGTGTTATACCAAGAACTGGATGTTGTTCTTTAAAGTTCAGAGCAACCCCAACAAGAACATACTTTAGGTGATCCTTGTTACCACTGTCTCACTCAAGAGCCAATCCATTTACTTCAGCAAGTAAAGGTTACTTAGAAAGGAATTCACTGCTCACAGCATTGGGTAAAAGACTTTGAAGTCATAGCTACATAGCAGCAACAGCCACTGCTCAGGCTGCCTGAGAAAGTGTTCAAATGCCCCTGCTCACTGCCTGGAAAGTCGGTGTACCTTTATAGTAACCTTATGTTAGGTCAAGCAGCAGTCTGTCGAAAGATGAAAGTAGACTGTGAAATACCTGGCGGAGGTTACTGTCACTGAGCCTTCTGACTCAGCAGTGATGCACACTGCTGCCCGCACTACAGTTTGCTCTGGTGTTTTAGTGGTTTAAATGAGTTTGCCATGAAATACTGAATGAGTGTCACTGACACTCAATTTGAAGGAAATAACTGCTTTCATGTAGTCCAGCATCTATTCCATTTTCCTCCTGAGCATTCCCCCTACAGAGCCTTTCCTTGTAAACAGCACACACATTCCAATTGCCCCAACTGGACATTTTGTAGTTGTAGTGCAAGAAAAAACACCCCATGAAAATGAAAGCTTAGAAGAGTTCTGGAATGCCAAAAAATTTGGGAACTAAGGTGGGAAACTGGGATGGTATGTTAGCACTGAAAGATAGCACCCTTTCAAATACTGCGTACAAGTGAGACAGAGAGGCAGAAGCTGAGATCTTGATCAAAGCCAGCCCAGGAATCCAATACAGAGAACATATGCTAGTTCAGACTCAGATGTAACGCATTTTAAGTGGCAGTGAGCTCTGTAAGGGTCAACTTTCAAACCAACTGGACTTGGCTACATACATGCAACAGAAAGCAGAGCCCACAGCTACCAACTACAGTGAATCCAGGTGCACTGCGTTGTTTTCTGACGCTGTGATACTTAAATGTGTGTTCAGATTGCCTAAATCAATAGTTGTTGCCTATCTGATGTCTGGTGGGAAAAGAACATTATATCCCACAAATAGCTAGTTAGACTTCAAAATCCAGCGTATTTCAGCACAGATATGGGGGAAGTGTATGGCACAATAGTGGGATTGTGAATGTCACCATTAACAAGCAGCTCCATGTTGAGACAGTTGAAACTTTGTACCAGTCCCAAGTTCCTTTATCCTTACATTTGTGTAACAGATAAATAAAAATATGCCAGAAATAAACCTTCACATCTAAGAATTTCTAAAGTGTAAGGATTTTTGCAATAAACCAGCAATTCAGTGGCCTTGCCTGAAAACACATAAATTACTGTCTTTAAGTGCAAATTCCACAAGAATCCCCTCTTTTTATAATACCTCAATGTGAACGCTCACATGAAAAATCCCTGCAAACACCTTTCCTATTAGTTTTGCATTTGCACCATCTCCGGTTCACTCCAGAAATCTGCAAATGCTGTTGCAAAACTTCTCTATGGGTGATCTGGTCTACAATTCCATCTTTCTGAAGATGGAATAGAGCAATCTTCAAACTTCAAGGGATATATCACTTGAAGTATGTTACCTTCAGTGTCACAGATTCAGGGAAAAAGCCAAGGAAGAGCAGAAGTATTACAAGGAAAACAAAGGGGGGGAGAGGGAATCACATCCTTATACAATTTTCTTGAATCTGTTTATTAGAAGGTTGCCCTTGGAGGCATTCAGACAAACATCTTCATCAGAATTTGTTGGCTTCCAATGAATATGGATTAAGTAGGTCTCAGGAACCTACAAATTGAGAAACATCCTACTAACACAATTGTAGAATTTAATAGTCCTACCTCCTGGTCATTAGGCTGACAGTTCAGGATGAGAGCTGGAAGTAAGGAACATCTATTTTCATCCTTTCAGCTAATCACTTAAGGGTTAAGTTGGACTTTAAGACAGCAGTCAATCAGGAACCTGTTTTTTCCCCGACAGAATGGCATTAGAATAATATGTAGGCAGGTAACTTGAGCTCTGCATACCACACAGATCTAACTCCAGGAAGTAGTCTCTCCCCAGAATCATGTTCTGCCATCCTTCAGAGCACATAAGGCTCTGTCACCATGCTACCTGCTCTGTGCTCATGCAGAAGTAAGATTTTTCTAACCACTTAGAACTTCCCAACACTGTTCTCCTAAGTCCTCAGCCCTTTACCTCTCACACAATTCATGTCCCAGATACCCTCTAGGTCCCAAACTTTCCTATTGTTCCTTTGATACACATTAGCCTAAAATAAATGCCCCAAAAATGTAATGCTAGGACTAATATTTCAGTAGCTTCTTAGGGCATAAGAAGTGAGCATTTTTGTACAAAGATATCAATTTGTACAAGTTCATTCCAGCAGGATAAGCCGGAGCAAAAATTGAGAGTAATGTGCTAGCCAGCCTGCAGAGCCTTGAGATAATGGCTAGCTGTGAAGTGAGGGCAAACAACAGTAATGTGAAGTTTGGTTAGCATCTCAGACAGTGGAAGCATCCTTCCTGTAAGTGACCATGCCAAGGCACACACTGCAGCCAAGGTCATGCAGAAAGTTGGCAGAGAAGTTGGACCGAGAGGCCAGAAGTTCTAACTCCCCCAAGAAAAGATTTCATTTTCCTCAAATAGTATTTTAAATCAGACTGCTGAAAAGCTTTGAAGATATTGCCTATGCTTCTCCTGACACAGAAAAGTCACACAGTGTACCTTCCTTCAGAATGCTCTGGGTCTTAAAATTCAGAGAGCTGTTGCTTAAGTCTAGCTCACAGTCTAGTTTCACAAGAAGTCATAAAACTGCTGGAATCAAGATAAATCCCATACCAGTTCAGTGGGGCAAAGCCTTTTTGGACATCAGTGGTATTGCTGAGGCAAGTACAGTAAATGAGATTTAGCCCAGTACGGATGAACTGAAGAACAGCACTGCTACAGCAGCTGGGAGTTGGAAGTACCATGAGAATGGATAACATAGTGGAAAAAACTTTCAGGTTTGCATTTGTTTTTCAGGTTACAATTAATAAGCATTCTTAAGAACTCAATAAGTCTTAACTACTGTTCATGGGAATCAGTTTATAATTACAGTTCTTTAACTCTGCTGGTGAGAGATGCTTATCACAAGCTCCCATCAGTATTTGTTAGCTTACTGTCTCACTAGGTTACCCAAGGCATAACAAGGGATTTCTGTCCCTTCTGATGGAAATGCAATTTCCTTCTGCCAATCACAGTACTGACATGTCACAATAACAGCTCATAAGACTTTGTAATATGTTTGTCATAACCTATACGATAACCAGACAGTCAATTTTATAAACCCCCAGTAGCTTCTGCTATGATCAGGTAGAAAAAAAAGCACCAAGCTCTATTTTGATGCTATTTTCCACAAGTCTCCCTATCATCCCCAAAGGCTCCATCTCACCTTCTTCTGCCTTTATCTTAACTCTTCAGAAAAACCCGGAACGTGTTTTTCTCTTGTCCTTCTCCTTTTAGAAAGCAAACTGACATACTTGAGAGTACATCTACCACATTCGGCTTTAGAGAGTTTGGGGGCACTGTTAGAGACAGCCCCCACATCTTGTACTTCATATGCAAGCCAAACAAGTGAAGATGTCAGCAGCTGCTTTGAAAATCTACAGCATGTAAAGTACTTGTGTGGAAAAGGAAGCACAGATCAGGATTCTCCTGGTCAGATTCATCATTTCCCAAGTCTGGCAGGGTCCTCAGATGAGAAGCAGGGCTGCCCAGACCTCTCCTTGCTCCACTCCAACTCCAAGCCAGAACACCACAAGCACTGCAAAGAGCCTTTGGGAGCATAGGGACTTTGCATTAGTTTAGTATGTCCAGATGATTTAGAGCACAGGTAGAGCAGCTTCCAGTCTGCCTGCAGAGGGTTAAGCAGTATTGTCCTATAGTGCAATCTAGTTCATTATCCTATATTATAAACTGCAATGGCTCTCTCTTCTTTAAATACTTTACACAGCACTAATGAACTGGTGCAAAGAAAAGCCTGGGGTGTAAAGGGACATAGATTATTTCAATCAGTGATACCTAGAAGGCACAAAGGTTCTACCACCACATCCAGCATGCAGAAAGCCTCAAGTCTTCCATGGGCTCAGAACCTTTCCATGCAATGTCACAACTTATCCCCACAAGTGACACATCAGACACCAGGCTTCTGCACAAGTCCTTCTCTGGACTGAAGAGTGTGGGAACCAAACTATCTTTTCCACATTGAAAAGGCTTCCTCTGGACTATAAAAGCACATGCAGCCTTCTTTGAAATGGGGATGGGATTAGGGGCTCCATACCACTGCATTATTGAAAGAATTGATAGAGGCCTGACTGGGTAACAGCTTTCAAAGCTCCAGAGATTGAGTTCTGCTCTAGTTTCTGCCTGAATAAATCTGGATGCACCCTTAACAGTGAGGTCTATCATTCCCTTGCACAGAGTTCAAGTGAATTTTGCCCATTCACTGCCTACAGAAGGTATACCAACATGAGAAGAGCCACAAGTAATCTATTTTGACAAGGGCTGCTGTAATGAGTCACAAGTTCTTACCACATCTTTGAGCCACACCATTAACTCCAGGATACACTGTTCTCAGAGCAGTCAGTGCCCCTGCAGCCCTAGCTGCCTTTCTGAAAGACAGGATGTTTCCTGTCCCTCTTTGGAAAGAGGACTTTTAAAAACTGTCTCTGTAGCCCTCATCACAGTCAGCTACATGAGTAAGATGTGCAATCATTAAAACAGATGCCACACCTCCCCTTGATATGTCTATACTGAGACACTGGGCAAGTAATCCATTGAACTAGACCTAAAAAGCAATGTGTGATGCTCTAACCTTTTGGACTATTCCTGTAGAAACCCTGCTCTGGCTTCTTGATGTGACATCACACCTCAATTTTATTTGATGGAATTGGTGTTCCACTGTTTTGAATGGCACAAGCTAGCAGAAGAGCACTGTAACAGTTTAAAGTCTTGTGATATTGGGTTTTTTTGTTTCTTCAACAATACTATCAGATCACAGTACAAGCCAGGAACCTGCTTTTCAACTATCACTGCTTCTTTTAAACACCCTATGTGACAACATCCAACACTGAATACAAAATACAGAAGCACTAAAACAGACACTTCTGGAAACAGAAGTCATCTGAAAGAACCACCCACCATCTTAATCACTTGCTGATGATGCATCAAGCTATTTCCTTCTTCAGACAAGGTTCATTGTCATTCAGCTTTACTTCTATGTATTACCAGTAGGTTTGCAGAAAGTTTTTTGCCTGCAATAAGTCTTGCACATCTCTCTGCAAGCATACAACTGGTAAAGTCATTCCACTCCTTTATCTGCATGGAAAGGTGGGATTAGACATTTCCTTCCTTGACACCACGTACAAGAACTTGGGTGGAAGTGTGTAGTTAAGGTAATTAGATTCTCACCTCCATTAGCCTAGCACTATCCCACATTACCTGTGTCAGATTGGTAGCATCTAAACACAAGCCCAGTGAATTTTAACAAAACATTTCATTAACCTGGGACAGATTCATAGACCTGGAACTCCCCACTGATTAAAGCTCATAGCAGCAGTTAAGTGTTGTGTTTAATAAGCATACAAATACAAGATTAAAGCAGCACATTAGTTTGACTACCTTTTTGTCACTCATTACTGCAATCTTGTTTTCATCTGTAACACAATGCTTTGTTTAGGGGCATGTCTGAAAATATGCAGCCCCAAAAGCATTGCTTCCTGAAAGAGCAGCATGGCTATGCAAGCCTGTGACCTTTTGTGGCTTTCACAGCCATGACAGTAGCTGTGAGCTTCCAAGTGGTGGTGTTCTGGTTTGTCTTTAGCTCAGGAACTCAAATTCAGCTTTTAGGTACAAGAGGTTGATTAATAAAAAGAGAAGGTTTACACGGACACTTATGCAATTGGTTTCTGGAACTTTTATGCTAGAGGTGATTTCATATGAAAGGAAAAGGTATTTATTCTGACATTTGCTGTCATGAACAGGAACTAAGTAGTGGGGTAGGCTGGTTCAGAACTCAGTTGTGCAGGAAATCTTGTCCTTTCCAAGGATGTAGAAGGACTTGGACACAAAACCAAGCAGACTTGCTGCTAGAAAGAGAAGTCCCCTTCCTGGGTGGGGACAGTTAATATCCCACAACTGAATTAAACCAGAATTTAAACTGCTCCTCACAAGAAATAGCATTAAATTTATTTCTGCACCCTCACAGGTGCATTTTCCTTTCCGAAGAACATTGTTTGTTCTCAAGATCACAAAAATAATGCAGATTCACTGAAGAATGGTTCTTGAGAAAAGTGGAGATGGGGAGTGACGGGAGTGACCCAAATGACCAGCCACATGGGCAAGAGACAGGGAGCTGCCAATAAGGCATTTCAAACACAGGAGAGATGTGGTAAAGCAAGAAATCCATACAATTCACTTCAAAAACTACCATAACCCTCTGTGCATGCTGGGCATGATCTTCATTTTCCTTATTTTTAAGACTAATTTACACACTTTTAAGTGGCATTTTACGCAATAAGTGGAAATTAATATGTATACACTGGAGTGATACAGCGAAAGAATTAAATTGCATTTTAAAGTTCTCTTGAGGACAACTCTGCAGCCTTCAAAAAGCAGTTATATTAACCACAGGAGAGCAATCTTTATGAGAGTGCTACTAAAAATTATTCAGTTGTCAATTTGTTTTAATCCACGTCTTCCAGTTTATCAAGACCCCTTTCAAAGGTAACGAAACCACATATTCATCACATTTTACTACACTTGCAATGTAAATAATATTGAAGCACTTGAATAATTCAAGCTGTTTCAGCATGAAGTTCCCTGCTGCCTTGGGCATACACAAAGCCCGAAGGTGGTTCAGTGTTGGGGAAAAGAGCATACCAGCTTGTAGTAGCTCTGAGTTTCCTATGTGACCTAAACCGGAGGCTAGGATTATTGTAAGGATTATGTTATTGGAAATCAGTGCATTTGGTAAGTATTCAGAAAAACCATCTGGTTTAAAGAGAAATACATGAAAAGAGGGAGTCTATGTTATAGTAAACATAATTGAGGTCATCGTGAGCATGAGGAGTACAGCCAGGATACCTAGGATCATAGAACAGTTAGGGTTGGAAAGGACCTTAAGATCACCAAGTTCCAACCCCCCTGCCATGGGCAGGGGCACCTCACACTAAACCATGCCACCCAAGGCTCTGTCCAACCCAGCCTTGAACACTGCCAGGGATGGAGCATTCACAACTTCCCTGGGCAAAAAACCCCTGTTATAGTTTAACCTCAGCTGGCATCTAAGCACCACACTCATTCTCTGCAACTCCCCAGTTGGACAGGGAGGGATAGCAAGGAAAAAAGGAGATGTAAAACCCCATAAATTGAGGTACAAACAGTATAATAATTGAAATAGAATTAAAAGAGACAATAATAAATAAAAAGGAAGGAATAAACATGTGATGCACAATACAGTTGCTCACCTCCTGCTGACCTAGCATTGAGCAGTGACCAGCTCCTTCCAGCCAATTCCCCCTCCCAGCTTCTACATTGGGCATAACATGCTGTGGTGTGGAATACCCTTTTGGCTAGTTTGGGTCAGCTCTCCTGGGTGTGCTTCCTCTCAGCTTCTTGCTCCCTTCCTCACTGGCAAAAGGGTGAGAGACTGAGAAGCCCCCGACTTAAAGCACTACTCAGCAACAATTGAAACAGTACACTACCAACATTCTTAGACCAAAGCCAAAATACAGCACTGCACCAGATGTGAGGAAGAAAATTAACTCTATTCCATCCAAACCCAGGACAATACCTTGGTTTGCCACACAGGTGCTGCTGGTCCTGAGCACCATGTATTTCTCTCTGTAACTGCTTGTTACAAGAGCCCTTTACAGATTTACCAAGTGTAGCTCAAGATAAATGATTTTAAACCTTGTGATTGTCTGCAGTTAGAAGCAGCATGCTGGTTTTATCAGAAAGCCTTATCTACTTTTCTAGATTTGAATCAGCTATTAGAAAATTATATCCAAACCAAACCAGCCCATTTGAAGGCTGAACTACTTTGAGCAAGTTTGACAATAGTACTATAGCACTCTTGTGGACGCTATATTTGTCAGGTTTCATGAGAGCAAGCAGCACTAGGCAAGAAGGGCTCCTACAGCTAAAGGCTGCAGCAAGATCTCACACCTGCAAGGCAACAGCAGATCTTCATTGCATTCAACAGGCTCTTCATTGCTGTTTCTATGTAGTTACTATCCCATTCCCAGTGCCTATGGTTCTCACAAGACTCAAGAGTTTCAGCTTTTCCCTAACTTTGTTTCCTCGAGTCACAGGATAGGAAGAAACAACTTTTTCACTTAAGTGGAATGTGAGCTTTTGCTATTGGATGGGAACCTGTAGATGTAACACACTACAAAACAAGTAAAACCCAGCCTTTCCCTTCGCATGGGAAGTAACTTTGAGGGCCTGGTGAACTGCTGTTGGTAATGTCATCTTTCATCAAGTATGAAAGATAAAATATTTTTCTTAAGTAATGCACATAAAAATGAATATTTGAACCTACAACATTACTGCTGATTTATCGTAGCCCTCATCCCTTTATCCAAATTGGGGTAACCTAAAAAAGTCATCCATCTACTACTTTGCCACAATGTTTTTCTTCAAATGGCAAATACAACCCAAAAGCCCCAGGGAATTGTACTCCCGGAGATGTAAGCCCCTGACTCCAGTAGTACACTGGGTACATTCTACTTCCATTTAGTCTTACCCAAACAAGGTATTTTAAACTTCCAAGTGTGAGAAATTTGTATATGCAACCTTTTTATGAGCACTGGCAAGAAAGCTCGTGAGTAACCACTCCAGAGAGGACATTACCAACCAGTCTGGCAACTGGTACTGGCTTCTCTATAGGCCTATCATTTGGCAGATGTTAGTAGTGCCTTCCTACAAGCACTTCAATATGATATATTGTGTTATTCCTATCACACCTGTATTTTTGATCATTTAAATGGTGCAATTTTCTTTGTAATTCATACATTAATAATTTAAATAACTGAAGCCAGGGTATCTGGAGCCAACAGGTCAACCAGAGGTCTTTGCAGCTCACACAGATGGGGCTCTAAATAAAAGCACAGCTCAGCAGGAAGGGGAAAGGATGATCCAGTACTGCTACAACTTTATCAGCAGATTCCTTCTGGTACCTCCTATGCCTACCTCAGATTCCTACTTCTTTTTACTACTCCTTTATTTACATGTTTCAGTTAAAGCTGATCACAAAAGTCTAGTCAAAGTCAAAAAGGGATTTTTATTTAATGCACACCTACAACAGATATCTATTTTAAAGCCAGATCTCAGTACAACTTGCTTGGCTATGACTCACGTTCATCACTCTAGCTCAGGGGGAAGTTATATTTATATGCCTTGGATTAGATGCTGCTTTACCTGCAGCAACATGAGACAAAAAACTCTACAGCGATTACATGGAGTTTAGGTCATGTTAAGTGTGAGGCTTCCTAGCAATAGGAAAAAAAAAAAACAGGACCCAGTGCAAATAAGACACATTGCAGAATTTCAGCAACCAAACCCAGAAACTGCCAATTCCCCAAGATTTACCCAGAAAAGTGCCTAACACCCATCAAAAGTATCTGGGGCCTCATGACGAAAGCCTCAGACGCATTTCAGCAGCAAGCAGGCAGCTGCCTTTGGTAAAATACCCAGATGTCTGCAGCATTCACCCTGGAAACTGGGGATCCAGGTCCTTTTGGCTTTCTTCTTAAGAAAAAGGCTCCTCACCCCAAGCTTCAGCTTAGCAGTATTGGGCAGGAGGGAAGAGGGAGATGCTTCCTGCTCCTCCTAAGGAAGCTGCTTTACTGTGCAGTAGGCACAGAATCACCGGACCAGCAAAACCAGCCAGGAATAGTGGCAGCACTGACCTTAAGGGGATGAACCACACTGTAGTATCGGTCAGGATTGTGCTTTAGTCAGTCTTTCAGTGTAAACCAGGTAGCTCCAGGAGCAAGGATGGGAGCCCCAGGCTTCCTGCCTTGTGGGTATATATCCAAGAGATTAGTCATGACGTCTCACTTGTATTTCCCTCCTACAAGCACCTCTCCCTACCTTTCATAATAGGGAGGGGGGAATAAAGTAGCTTTTAGGCAGAGTTGTGACTGTGACTACCCAGAAGATGTCAACCAATTAGGATGAGAAGGCACCTGGATCTGCAGAATTCAGAGCTCAGTCCTACACTTAACACCTGCCCAGTACCTTCAGACCACTGCATATTGATTTTCAGTAGGTCCCAGCTCACCACAGTGGCAGTCAGGAACTTTCCCTTGCAGCACAACCTTCCCTGTGCCAAACACATGCTAGGTCCCACTGCACGGCTTGAAAACACACTACAGTATTTTGGGACTCCCCTCTTATAGTGCATGCCAGTTGCCTTAGGTGGATAAAAGAATATGACAAGACCTTGTTGGAAGCCCTAGGAAATTGCTTCTCCTTACTCCTGCTTGTTATGAAGCCTTCTCAAGCCTTGAGGTTTGTGCACTGTACATATGCTGCCAGCACATGGGATATATACTTGCTTTTGCCATCAGAATGGCAAGGCTGATGAACTCCAACAAAATTGCCTCTTTGCCCCTCCAACACATGTTTCTGTCCAGCCAGGAGCATCCCTGGGATAAATCCTTACTCCCTGGCCAGAGAAAAGCAGTATTGTGCATAATTATGCTGAAAGTGAAAGATGGACAGCCTACAATTGTCCATCTTCACTCTCAACATGATAGTAAACCTGAGGCTGCCACTCGAATTTACCATCCAGTCTACTAGGCTAGCAAAGGCTTTTGTGTTCAACAGGAGGAAAGATGTTGCTTTTCCTTTTTAAAGGGACATGAATTAAAGATCAAGGTTAAGTCCTCAGGGTTTTATTTCTTCTGTGAAAGACCGTATTAGGCTTCATCAAATAGACTGAAAAAGGCCTTATAAAATAATAACCAAAGCCTTCTAGTTGTCATAGAAGTAGTTGTGGAACAATCATGCAGACTGCACCCTAATTTAATTAGCAGCATGAGGCCAGGTTGATCACAGGAAAAATACCCTTGTGTAGCTTGCTGCATTTTAGAAATTAACATGTTCATTTTGATTCAAAAAGTAGCCAGAAAATTTAACCAGCCAAACAAGATCACAGAAAGATGGTCAGGATGACTGCCTATTGAAATAAAACAGAAGATCAAAGGATTTCCAAGCAAATTTTTCACAATTACTGGCAGGATTTGAGAATTATGAATTTAACTCTGAAAATTTAGGTAATTATAAATTATTCATGCACATCAATTTTAAGGATAGTTCTTAACTACAAGTGTAACAGGCAGAAATGACAGCCAGAAGTCTAAGAATAAAAGCCAGGCCCTTGGAACACAGCTTAAATGTGAAAGTACCCGAATGAACTACTAAAAGAAAAGGAGCAGAGGTATTTACGTAGATGAAGCCCTAGAGGCTTAAGCTTTCTACCCAGAGAGAGTGTTTGTCATGGACTAGCAGAGGTAGACATGTAGAGTGCCAGCAGCCTCAGAAGCCTCTCCCATACCCCAGCAGCATATGTGACTAGATGGCAAACAGCTAAGAGAAAACCTTGGTTTAAAAATAGCTTCTAAACCTCCCTGCAGCTTGCCTTTACGTAGATTTGAGATCTATTTAAGAAGCTTACCAAGTGCAACTCCTACATATCGTGTATCTGAAAAGGTAGCTGAAAAAATATTCTGCCTTTTCAGCCCAACATTTTCTGGCTCTGGTGTAAAAGTCTTACATTCCCATGGAATTTTGCAGGCACACAAGTCTAGGAAAGACTAATTCTGCCCTAAGCCATGCAGTCTGCTGACACAGCTGGGCAGCTTTCCTATTCTGGACTTCTATTCTCAGTAGTAGACACTAACTTAGACATTGATTCCTGTGTTCTCAGCTCCTTTAACATCTGCAGGTTTTCTTACAGCTGGGGCTCTTGCTGTGAAAATACTAACTTTCTGGTTTTAAGGGATCTCCTTTGCACATACTTGCAAGGGAGGGAAGGACAAGCCAAATGGACAGAACGTATGGTCTGAAAATCAGAGTCAAACAAAAAAGGGGAAAAGGTAGGTGTATTTTTAAACTCTCTGATTTCTGTGGCTTTAGATTTCCTGGAAGTGTACCTCTTCCTTCTCAGCTCTAGACATCACACTTGTGTTTCATCAGAACAAAACACAGCTTTCCTGTCCCCAAAGATTAGCAAGTTCCTCACAAACACTTAGAGAGCAAACACTAGGCTCTTTCTTATGAAGTTGCCATCTCCCTTTCCTACCCTGCCCAGGGCTACTCCCGGAATTCCCTGATCTCTGCATCCTTGCTGGAAAGCAGATCAGCAGGAGCATTTCACAGCCACCTCACTCAGTCTACTTCCAGATGCTTCCCTACAAGCAACAAATGGAATTTTCTGCCGGAGTCAACCCTTATCACCCAAGGCAGATGCCCCTGGATTGTGAGGGGGACATTGTGGGATCCCCTGTATATCAACACTGGATGCTCTATCCCAGGCCCCAAGCCTTTGAGGCATTGAAGCAACAACTGCACTGGCAGAATTAGTCTGCACTAGAGCCGTGGAGGCTTCCGAGTGAGCAAGGATAATGCATATAGGCTCAGCCTGAAGCAGCTGCACTGAAACTGGTCTGCAACAGTGCTTAATACAGCTGAGAAATAAAGCCCCAACTTCTGGTCTGTACATGAGTTCTCAGTATGCTCAGCTCTGATAAATTACTGTTCCACAAGCTACCATACAGGATTTAACACATCAGATCTGAACAGAACCTCTGGCTGCTGGTACAATTGCTTCATTAAGGAAAATGAATTAAACATTTAAAAAGCTCTGAATCTGAAATAAGACAGAGGAAGCAAAGTCAGAGCTCAGTTCTTTCAACTCTGCTTGGGCAGAGAAATAATGCAGTGTTACAGCATCTGCATGCCTTTCATTTAGATAAAATAGGTACCCATGCTCCTCACTTCCTGGGGACCAGTATTTTCTTCTCCCAAGTCCCTTAATAGTCTTAAATCAGAAAACTGAGAATGGTTTCAAACGAACATAATCCAATTGCTTTCACAGGAATTACCAGACTACTGTAATACATGGGTATGCCAATATAGGTGTGGTTTTTTGAGGGTCCTGCAATGAAGAGCTATCCAAGCAGAAGTATGCAACAGGACTCAGTGATGTCCATGAGGGCTGACCACTTCAGATGATCCTTTAGGGTTATGGGTCTCTGCCAGCACTTCCAAGTAGCATTATGCTCAAATTACACTGCTCCGTAAGGATCTGCACATTCCTGAGCACACCACTCAGAAGGGAAGTCTTTTCCCACCCCAAAGCTTAAAGCATGTTGGATTATTCTTTTAAATTTTTAGTTACCCATTTTTAAGTCCCTCAAACAAACTTCTGCCAATTTTCTTTCACCTTGGCCCAGTACATCTTCACTGATAAGACAAGCAGGAGAGCAAATCTGCTGCTTTAGAATATTCAGTTATTAGGAATAAAGCCAGACCTACATGGGGGAACAGCCAAGAGCTAGCTGATTCTCCACACCAAGTCAAAAGAGAAGTTGCAGTGACCTAACAGGACAGTTTTAGCCTTTATCCATCCAGCTCAGGTACTGAAAAGAGAACAATGCTAGTGATCTCCCCTACCCCATTTTTAATCCTGTTGTGCCTGACTTCCTAACACCCACTTTTGATTTAACCATGCTATTATCAGCTTTCCTGCATATATAGCTGACCATGTCCATAAGTCTGAAGCTGGCATCTGAGCAATCATAGGAGTTGCCACCAAGTGTAGATTGAAATATACACATTTTTTAAAGAAACAATTTTCTCCATTCTTGTTCACCATTGGTTTCCCAGATCTCACAATATCAGGTACAAGTTGTCTGCTTAGCGTTATTCTGTCTGAGCCTAAATAATTACAACCTAAATGCATCTTAGGACAACAAAATTTTTTTATACATTACAATTTTTCAATTGTACTGCCACTGAAATTGTGATTCATGCATCTGACACATCTCTGACTTCAAATAAAATGCACCTAATCTCTGCCTTGTGGATAAAAGTGCAACAGTGCTTTTGAACAGACAGCTCAAATGATCATTGCTTCAGTTACAAGTTCAGGGAGACCCTTAGTCAGAACCCCTCCCCTGTTGCATGGTACAGATATGCTGATTCATATTCTTGATTAGAAGCCCTCTCCTACGCTAACACATAGAATGGTTTGGGTTGGAAGGGACCTTAAGATCATCCAGTCCCACCCCACTGCCATGGCAAGGGACACCTCACACTGAACCAGGTCACCCAAGGCTCTGTCTAACCTGGCCTTGAACACTGGCAGGGATGGGGCAGGCACAGCTTCTCTGTGCCAGCTCCTCACTGCCCTCATAGCAAAGAACTTCCTTATACATAACCTCCTCATACCTAACCTGAACTTCCCCTCTTTAAAATCATTACCCCTTGCCCTGTCACTGCAGTTCCAGATGGCATCCTCATAGGCCCCCTTCAGATACTGGACGCTGCTCTGAGGACTCCACACAGGCTCTCTTCTCCAGGCTGAACAGCCCCAATTTTCTTGGCCTGCCATGCTGCTTCAGTTCTCACCTTAGTCCAACTTCAATAGTTTTGAAGAGCTTTAGTTTTGAAGAGCCCTAAACTTGTCCCAATGTGCTGGCCAGCATGGGTTAAACAGTGACTCTGCTTAGATCCATTGTCCTAAATAAATCTCTCCCGTTTGCCAGGCACACAGAAATCCCCCTTAACACAGTGAAGTGAAACTAAAGACATTTTACTGCAGTGCAAAGCTGCAAACTTCTTCCTGTCTTAGCAAAAAAGGCACCCTGAGAGAAATGATAAACCAAGCTATATTTGCTGCCAGTACCATGCAGGAGTGCCATAAAATTCTTTCACTAAGCTACCTGAGTGCATACTGCCTTGGGTTCAGCAGTAGCAGTCATTTTTCTCCTTAGTCTCTGGTGCAGTGATGTGTTTCTGACTTTCAACCTGGGAACAGCACTGATCACACCGATGTTTCCAGTTGCTGCTCAGTAATGTTTGGTCTGACCAGGGACTTTCTGAGCCTCATGCTCTGCCAGGGAAGAGGGGAAAGGCGGGAGGAAGCAGAAACAGGGCACCTGACCCAAACTGACCAAAGAGGTATTCCATACCACAGCACATCACACCCAGTACTTAAACTGGGGGCAGTTACCCAGAAGGGTGAGATCACTGCTGGGTCGGGCTGGGTATGGGTCAGTGGGTGGTGAGCTGTTGTATTCTCTTCCCTGGTTATTTCCCTTCTCATTATTGATGGCAGCAGCAGTGGTTTGTGTTATACCTTAGTTATTGCACTGTTCTTATCTCAACCCGTGGGAGTTGCATCCTTTCAGTTCTGCTCCCCATCCCTCCAGGAGTGAAGGAAGAGTGAGCAAAGAGCTTTGTGGTTTCCAAGTGACAGACTGGGCTTAAACCATGACACTTACATAGGTTTTGCCAAGTGGCATTTGATCCAAGAGCTACCCTCAGTCTACAGTTATTGGAAACCAAGCCTGAGTTAAGCACAGCAGCAGCAGCTTGTCCCCATGGTGCCACCCCCAGCCCCAGCTTTACAGGAAGTTTTCCTTCCTGCTCATTCCTCCAGGGCTTCCTACAAGTCATTTAGGTGATACTTTTAAAGCTTGTGCAAGAAAGTGTTGAATTAAAGATAAAACAAAGACACCACCAGGGTAACAATCATCTGTTCAGACAGTAAACAAACCATTTACTGAAAGTGAATGAAACTCCTAACTTTGCTCTAAAAAGAAAGACATATAAAGTTCTACTCAAGCTCCAGACTGGTGGGAATACAAATCTTAGCTTAGAGTGTGGGCTTTAATACAATTCAGAAAGTATTAAGCTTTTAATGTGTTAAGACCCAAAGCCTATTTTAAGATGGAGACTTATCAGCATAGCAGACAACAGGCATAAAAGCATGTCCAATGTGAGCATCCTTTAAATGGGGGTTGCAGGACACTAACATTTCAAGTACAAGACATCCTTTTGTTTTGCCCCTCCTGCATAACCTGGATCACATACTGCTCATATGAATGTTAAGAAACACTCCATTGGGATTCATTCTCTCCTGGTCTATGACATTTGGTAATATCAGGATACTTGAGCCTACAGCCATTCATGTTGGCTAAATACGAGTCAGAAAACCCAGATCAGTATCCGTTTCTATCTAGATCAGCTGTATTTTTTTAACAAGCCTAAAGTGTTCCATTAGACATACCCAAACAGATTCTTCATTTCCTTAATTAACACTACTAATGAGGTAATTCTCTCACAATAGTACAATGCATAAGCCTACACTATAACACCATTTGCTGGGAAATCCTCAAGTGGTTTAAGAGAGAACAGAGATGCTGAGCACCCAGAAGAACCAGAAACTATTCCTCTGCTCTCTAGAGTAGGTCTGATGGAAAGCAAGAGAAACAAGAAGGCCCCAGTCTATGATATGGACTTCCTAGTTACTAGGTGCATTTATGCCTTTTCTAGTGCCACAGGAGCACAGTCTCAGAAGCCAGAGGCCCATTCTGTGAAGCTCTCTGCACAGCACCAAGCACACCAGACTCCCTGGGGCTCTCTTCCACTTCATAGAAGAAATGGAAGAGATTCCTGCTGAAGAGGAGCAGTAACCACTTCACTGAAGCAGCAGTGCAGTGGGGGTACAAAAAGGTGCAGACATCTAGGCAATGAATGCAGCAGCATCCCCAGCTGCACCACTGGGGTCCTGACACTAGGAAATACAACATCCCAACCTCAATTCCACTCCCAGGAACTGGAGCTAGGATTTATACAGTGCATAACTGAATACTTAACCTGCACTGTGATCACACCTCTGTCAGTTACTTCTCCAAGTCATCCCTGATGTGAACCTAGATGTCTCCATCTCTTGTTTTCAGGTCAGTGGTGTCCATGGCCTGCTGACAGAGAAAGGAAGCCTATACTTAGAGTTTCAGACTAATCACTTTGAGAAGTCAGGTAAATACAAACCTTCCTATTCAGAGGCAGAGTAGTTAAATGATTCGACTTTGCCCTGCTCATGTCAGTGAGTACCTGCAGGATTAGACAACAAATGTTATTTTGGGGAAGGAAAAATGAAATGCAACCCTACAATCTTACTGCTGTTAGGAAAAAAGGAAACTAGGGATAGGGAAAAAAGCCTGGACTTCCTCCTATTCCTCAGTGATTAGTGCCCCTTTCTGTTTCCACAGAGAAGAAAAGCTTTTCATCTTAAGACAGAAGACTGAGATCTGAACTCTGTTCATGGCCTTTCTGCATGACCTTAGGCAACACACTCATACTTTTCCATGCTTGAGCATACTCATGAGTAAAGCAAGATTAAGTTTTAAACCCATGTTATTCCCTAACAAGGATAAGTACATATACCCATAGGAAATATTGAGCAACAGTGAACAGTCCTGGATGAACCCCAGGAGATGCCTACTTGAATTCTGTGAGTGAAGCCTGCACTCAAGAATACTCCAAGTTATTAAGCATCTTTCAATACACTTATCTTGTATCTTTCATCTGGTCTTTCAGTACCTCCTGGACAAAACTCAGCTGTTATAAGACAGCTACAAAGGAGCTCAATTTTCTCCTTGCAATCACTTGAAGCTTACATAAACCAAAAATGCTCTTTGTAAGCCAAGCCTGCCTGTAGTGAGGTCTCTAGAAAAGTTCCCCCATGTCTCAGAGGCATTAGATAAGATTAAAAGCTTTCAAGTTTCATTTCAGTTTTCAGCAAATTATGGAGTTTACTACAGTGCAACCTGTGCTTGATTTGTGAGGGAAGATCTACAGACATTTAGTGGCTTGTATTGTCTTCAGAAATGGACATCAATGCAGGAGATACTGCTGCCTGCTTCTGACATAGAAGATGGAGGCTGCCTTTAAAATGGTAAAGTGATTTCTTGAAAGTACTCAGGCTTGATTCTTAGATTCATTTAATTTAAATCCCCTTTCACTGTGTTACCATGTTGAAACACTTTCACTAAATTATCTTTGACAACAGTCATTTCCCAAGTTCGTTCTAAAAGATGACAGGTTTCTCAACTGAACTCCAAGGAAAGCAGGGTAGCTCCATATCCCAATTTAATTGTAGTTCTTTTAAATAAGTACTTGTAGCAGAAGCAGCTATGGAATTAATAAACCCAAAAATTCATGAAATAACTATGGGCTTTCTGAAAAACAGTGTGAATTATTCATTGCTTCAGTTCAACTACTGATTAGCTCAAGTGGCAAACTATGAAGATAGCAGCTGGTACTTTAAAACCTTAAATAAAATGCAGGAGATACAGCAGCATTTGGTCTCTTGGGAAAGGAACTTCACTGTAGTGTTCCCTCCCTCAAGGATTCAACTATTAAAACCCCTCAAAAAAGGAAACATGCACTCTTCTGGGAATGTCTAACTCTGCAGCCTTTTGATAAGGCAAGCTTTTTACTTCATTTGGGTTAAATTGGGGAGTTAAGAAGCCACACATGACACTTTCACTCTCCTACTTGGAAATGCAGTCTGAAGGTTCAAAGAAAGGAAAGCAATCACTCAAAATCTTCTAAGACTTTTCAGAGTAGAATATATTAGAACACCACTAAGTAGAGGCTCAATATCCAAAGCAGCTTAGAGCTCAGAAAAGAGAGATTATACAACCCAAATGAAATGCTTATGTAGATTATCATTCTGAAAACAAAGCCATTTTTCTCCTAATGAGCCTGAAGCAAGTAACCATTGTAGCTGTTCTTTCTACCTGTTGGTACTTGCCAATAACTTGGGTGATCTAGTCCTAGTACATAACAACCATCCTGGTGCATTAACTGTTGATGTGATTGGACATTACATTTCATTATCACAGCCAAGAAAGCCTTTACTTCAAGAGAAGTTTGACTTCTGAATAAAACAGAAAGAACATTTGTACCATTTGTTACGCTGAAAGAGAATGCTTAAGTTGATAAATACCTTCCTTCCTGGCTCCTTCCTCATGGAGGATAGAGGAAGACCTTTTTCTGCAGGAAGTCTCAATTAAAAGGCACAAAAAAATGTGACTGAGGTATCCAGAAAGCATAACAGCAAAAAGCTAAAATGCATAAGACCAATTAGGGGCTATCCACTGTTAGCTAAGTGCTCCACCTTAAGCTTTAGAGCTTTGTACCTTACTGTTATTAAGGTACTCCTATCCCAATTTATTCTAGCCTAGGAATAAGGAATACATTTCTATTAACATGAATATAAGCAACACTGGTGAAGTTACGTGTTTATGTTTCCACACACTTAGAAGCAGACCAAAGCAGAACTAGAAGCCAGCAGCTGTTTGGTCCAGTTCCACCCCACTTGGTACTCATTCAAATCCCACTTCATCAAGCCTGCCACTTGGCTATGTTTGGTAGCTCATAGAGACTAGTCTCACGTTATTAGTTGCGTGCCAAGTCTGGTTGCATTGGTCAGATATTTAAGTATCAAGAGAAGAGCTGAGTGGAGATGAAGCAAACACCTCAAAAAATTATCTGCTTGGAAAACCAACCAAGGTCAAAAGTCATTTAAGGCTTCAAAAGACCCCTTCTTACATAAATAAGTAGTAAGTCACAGTCTTAAAGAAGCTAATAGAAGCACTGCACAAATACACAAACTGAAACACATCTTAAAATATATCTTACTTACTTCCTTAAATATAGACTGAGGTAAAGCTTAGAAAACTCCAAAACACAAGGCTGCTTAACCAAATGGCTGCCAAGATACCTGCACCAAACATCCATCTCATTCACCCACCCTAACAGC
The DNA here is from genome assembly GCA_024733675.1 of Psilopsiagon aymara. Lineage (NCBI taxonomy): Eukaryota > Metazoa > Chordata > Aves > Psittaciformes > Psittacidae > Psilopsiagon > Psilopsiagon aymara. Next base: position 15,851 of record JANRGW010055085.1, on the reverse strand, counting down.
ACACACATGTGCACAGTCATGGGTGAACCCAAGAACCAGAAAACACGTATCTCCAAACTACTCACACAGTTTTCCAAGTACAGCAAGCAATAAGAACAAGGCTGAGCCCTGCAGGAAGAGGAGTCTGGAGCTGAGAACCGTCACAGTGAGCAAGGCCATGCTGGTGATATAGAGTCCGTAAGCAGCAAGACAATGCAAAACAATGAGTTGAGTGCAGCATTTAGAAACAGCAGGAAACAGGGCTACCATGTAAGCCCCCAGTCTGTCCCAGAGTGAGGGCCAAAGGCAAGACTGGAAACAAGCTACCTGCAGCGTAAGACCAGACTCCATCTAAAACCACCATCCACAACACAAAGGCAAACAAAGCCTCACCCCAGGGCTTAAATAGGGCTCCTATGCCAATGGGCAGAGGGTTTGTGGGAAGCTCATGTGAGGCTCACCTGGGCCATTAACACTAATCAGTGCCTTCAGGGCCTCACCTACAATCAGTCCTAATTTGCTTTCTCTGTGTCTCTCTTGCTTTTGTTATAGTATATATCTTTGTTGTCTCTTCTAATACCTAAAGTCATCTCTTCTAATACCTAAAGACTCCCAGTCTACCTAATCATCCTTCCTATGGAGACTGTGTGATTATCCCGCCCTCTGCTTCCTGAGCCCCCTCCAACTCTTTATCCTCCTGAGGAGGAGGGAGAGCAGAACTTCACATGATATTCTGAAGACAGAGATATTACAAATTTCTACAGGACATAATTATTACTTCATGTTTTGTTCTCCAAGCCTTTGTGATAATTCAAAACCATTTCGATTTTGCTGGTTTAGTCACTACTGAGCACTGGAAGCCCATATTGATAGGGTCTTCTATTGAAATCACACCGATACCCTGAATAATAAAGATCTAGGACCCTTCTTGTATGCACCAAATTAGAATTACTTTGCTTTGCTTTGCATTGAATTTCCTCTGTTTTTGTTGCTGAGCTGGATAGTATTTTGAGGTCCTTCCACCTGTCCTCCTAGCTGGCACTGATTTACACAACCTTGGCTCAGGATCTTTGGCAAAATGGGCTCCCTGGCTATCCACTCCCCTTTGCTGAGTATAGGATATATCTGGCTTATAGACCATTCAGACTGGGAGGGGCCTTATGGTAAACACATTTGGCAGGATGGTTGCAAGAACTATGGGTCTGGTAGCAAAGGATGCATTGGCACAGCAGTGATGTGACACAGAGCAGGTACAGACTAGGATACTCATTAAAGGCTTGAAGTATCTTTGCCCCTTACTGTGTTACTCCACCTCTGTATTGTCATCATTTCAGTAAAAATGATGTGTCTGTCTGGCAGGCAGAGGTGTAGGAAGGAGACGTTTTTGAGCTCTGCTAAATATAGCCCAAGTCTGAGTAACTGTTGCTATTAATCTATCCCAGTAGAAATTTTCCTGCAGCCAGTGAAGAGAGATGCTTGGTGGCCTTGCAGCTCCTGGGATATAATACATACACACATACCTCATACATCCTTACTTGAAAACTCTAAGTTTGGCTTTAGGCTTTACTGTGGAGAAAGCCTACTCCACATCTTTTACTCTCACCCATCAACTTTTCTCTCCCTTTGCCTATTTCTTTCAATCCCTGTTTCTATGGATCAGTCTCGTTGCTGTGTTTTCTAACTGGCATTTACAAGTTTTGGCTTGAGTAGGCAGCTCACCCTCTCCTCCAAGCATCAGTGTGAAGGCCTCACCTTCAAGTTTTCACATCTCCTCTTCCAGCTGTGGATTCAACCACAGCTAGTCCCCTTCAACAGCAATGAAACACCTACAGCCCCAGCTCCCAGACATTTCTGATGTCCCTGCAGCACTTAAGTTCTCTTCAGTGCAATCTTAGGAGTAATTCACATCCCTCTGTGGGTTTCCCATGTCTTTGAAGGTAGGCACAAGAAAAAGAACAAAACCCTCCATTCCACCACAGCTCTTATTTGCTCCTGGGCTGCATCAAAAGGAGTGTGACCAGCAGGTCGAGGGAGGTGATCCTGCCCCTCTACTCTGCTCTCGTGAGA
>JANRGW010055085.1:0-11303 GCA_024733675.1 Psilopsiagon aymara | reverse complement strand
GAAGAAATTCTTTACTGTAAGGGTGGTGAAGCACTGGAATGGGTTGCCCAGGGAAGCTGTGAATGCTCCATCACTGGAGGTGTCCAAGGCCAGGTTGGACAGAGCCCTGGGTGACATGGTTTAGTGGGAGGTGTCCCTGCCCATGGCAGGGGGAATGGAACTGGATGATCTTAAGGTCCTTCCAACCCTAACTGTTCTATGATTCTATAAAGGAGATGACACCTCAAGAAACTAGAAAAAGGCAAATTTTATCCCTGTGGGATGGAAAATAGCACAAAAACTGTCTATGAGGTGTGTCAGGATAAAGCTGTGAAAAACCTTGGATCCAAAACTGAGTCTTGTTTCTTGTATCTCATACCAAAACAAAATGAAAGTGGTATTTTTAATGCTTTCCATTTAAACACGACTAGGTCTAGAGCTTGACTTCAATGCAGGAATCCCAAAATAGCCTACTTAAGACTGTCCTGAAAGTACCTAATTTTCAAGCTGTCCAAAGATGTCCAATGACCAGTAAATATTTGCCTAATGCTTAAAAAATATGATACAATTCCTTTGAACTTTTCAAGGCTGTACTGACACTGTCCTGGAAGTACTAAAACATAAACAAGCCTCAGGATTTAAACATCAAATACACTCCTAAGACTCATAACATACACTCATAATACATTTCTGGACGCTTTGTGGTCCAACAGGTTCTTTTGGACCAACCAATTCATCTTGAGTTCAGTTGGATTAATGCAGCACAAACACTTGCCGGTTTACCCTTTGCTTTTAGAGATCAAAGAAATACATAGCACAATATTTTATGAATTTATATTCATCAGATGAACCCACTGAAGTCTTCATGTCAAAGAGTGAAGACTCATTTTCTATAGAGCTGTTTGTTTCACCTAAAGACAGCGACATCCTAGCTTGTGGATGCATTGGTAGCACAGACATTTCAGGAATTAAAAAGGACTTGCCTGGATGTCTTCGATTTTCACATCCAAAACAAAATTGCCTTCATCTTCTACCCCACTAAACCATACCTGCACCTTCCTATCACAAGGTGCCACTGTAATCTTCCATGTATTGTTCTGTGCTTATTGTGCCCTACCTAAAATGCTTCCTAAAGAGCAAAAAGGTTTAAAGGTTCTCCGACAAAAGGCCAGGAAATGGTAAATTATCGTTTGTAATTGAAGTCCAATGTATAAATGTTTTATTTGCAACCATGAGAATGTGGAGCTATGTTTCTCAACCTATTAACCTACATTAATATAGGCTTGCAGTGCCATGGCAACTGACTGTGAGAACAGCAGTGCTCACCAGTAAAACAAGAATGTGTGTGCACATATAAATATATGTCTTTAATACTGGAGATCCTGTCATGAGTAATGGTACATTGAAATATGATCACTAGGTTCCCATTATTTATTAAAAAATACCCAAAATAATAACAACACACATAAAATCAATAAATTCCAAAGCACTGGGTATTAGCCATTTCCCTCGATAAAAGACCCTGCAGTAGTCTCACATTCCCCCTTTCACCCCTTTAAGCAGTACAATAGTTTCACGGGGTAGGAACAAAATGCCTAGCACAGGTTTTACTCAGTGCCTGATAAACCTTGAAGGGGCTTGCATCAATTCACATGTACTTGCTATGTATTTGTATTTGCATTTAAGCTGAGGTGCAAAACAGCCAGAAAGGAAGGTATAAGGGTCAGTGCTGTGTGTTGTGACCTCCCCAAGTCTTGCAGGTGGTTTCTTTACACTTTGTCAGAAGCAAAGGGTTATGTTCTGTCTTCCTCTCCAGTTAAGCTGAAGTGAGTTTGTTTTCAGTCAGCAATACACCAAAGCACACATGCTTGCAAAGTGTCTGTGTGCTTTTGAGCTGCCACCTACAAGTTCATGGCCTGTGCTCTAAGCCTTCACTCTTCTGAGAATGACAGAGCCCCCACAGGGCCTTAGTGATAAGAGTAAAGACAACGGCATTCAGCAGTGCCCTCACACTCCTTCCATCAGCATGAAGCAGCTCATATATCACAGCAAGCAATGGCAGTGAATGGAGAGTGAACATCTCCCAGCATCTCAATTGGTCCCATGAATTGAGGAAGGGTGTGAGGCTGCAGCTTGAGGAGGATCACATGAACAAGGGTTATTTGTAGTTCAGTGCTGCATGAAAGCCTGGCATTCACTCAATACATATGCCAGGGATTTTCACATTGCACACTATTTGTTAACCCAAATGCCGAGTTCTGCCTCATCTCTCTTTCCTGGGAAGGATCAGAATGCCCATGAATAACGAACGGCACAAAGCAATATATTGACATTCCTGGAGACCAGAGGTTTCTCGCCTACACCTCATATTAGGTACAGTATGATCAATCTCACAAACATGAATCTTACTAGGCTATCCATAGTAATTATCTTCATTCCTCTCCAATTCCTATCCTATAAGGCTGCTGCATACGAGATTTTGCAGTGCACGTTTGAGAAGGAGCATTTCGGCACTGGAAGGAGCAGATGGACCTCATTTCCTCCTGCACAGGTCAGACTTGAAAATCTTTTACCTCGCACCATCATGAGCTCCATTCAAAATGATAGCCTCAAAACCCAAGTTTTATATTCCTGTTACCATACTTAAAGCTCATCTAGTACAAATTTCAACTTTGTACATTCAGGTACTTTTAATAAAGAAACTGAAAATATTTTCTCCCTTCTGCCTCTCCTTTCATGGTTCATAATTTTCCAAAAGCTTTAATGCAGTCATAACTGTATGGTATTACAGACTACTGAAAGAAAATGTATTTTAGTTTCTATTTCACTTAGAAATGAGCAGTTCTTCAAAAGGTTTTAAACTGTGACACAGGAGACTTGTTTTCAGTTTCTGCTACAAAAGCTTCCTGCATTATACTAGGTAAGGCTTTTGACTGCTCTGCCTCTTCCCTATTTGTTTAAACATATCCCTTTCTTCTCTGCAAAATTGTCTTGGCTGTGTGCTCTGACAACGCCTAGGTCCCTTTGTGTCCTTGCCCTCAGTTAGGAACACACAAACTAGTGCAACACTTAACAGCAAACCAAATAACCTGGCAGAAACACAACGCATGTATGATTACACTTATCCTCATTCTTATCCTTCACCATTCCATTGACTTCTCCATAAGAAACATACCTTGAAGGACTGAGCCCATTTGCCATGTAATAAGAAGACTATTGTACCATTGCAGATAAAACTAAGTTGTCATGAGCAGATGTAACACAGGCAGATGAAACTGATTACAGGAAATCTTGCCCACCAATGTATTAGATATGAAAGTAAGGAAAGTCCTCATCTTTCATGTTGGTCTGCACAGATGTGCTGCTGTTTTCACATCCAGCCTTGTTGATTTTAAAGGGAATCCTTGCATTGACAAGGTCTGCCTACACAGATTTCACTACAGCATCAAGAGCCAAATTCATGAAGAAATCCAAAAAGCAGATTCTTGCAAAAGGCAAGAAAAATGGATGGGTGAGAGGAAGAGGTTGAGATGAGGAATGTGGAAGTGTCCCCACATCCATTTCTTGCACAGGGAGGAAAATCGAAGGATTTCTTTCACTTGGGATTACTATTAAATATATACAACTGCTTTGACTATTTAAGTTCTGTGCAAGGAACAACTGGAACTGGAAAAAAAAAACCCAAATTTAATGATGCTGATGAAAATAACTTGCCTCAGAAAGAAAAGCTCTGATTTTTCTGTAGGTAGCAACAAAAGCCGTTCAGACCATGAGATGCAATTACCAAACTGCACCTTTATGACGTGAACACACAGACTGCACTGGCACAGGTCACTGTAGCTTTTGAGGAAGGTTGGGACAGTTGGTTTGTTCCCCTGGGGCAGCTCTAGGTGTGGCATCAGGGCTTGAGTGTCTGCTGGTAAACCCTGCTGGTCTTTAGCAGACAGTGACTCATGGGTTTTGTCTGGGAAAAGGAGAGGAGTCTGGCTTTATGCTTTGGAATTGCATACACTGGCCAAGTGGTTTCCTTAACTGTGCCTGTATTGGGCTGACACTAAGCAGGCACATGTAGTGCCATACATATTCTCGAGTTACAGCCAGCTCAATCCCACCACCCAAATCCAGCTCATTTTCTGAGTATACATTATATTTCAACATCCATGTGCTTAACCACTGGCATGTCTTGGTGTATAAACATGAATTCTCACTAGTAGGGAAGCTGCCAACACAGAGTTTACAAACAAAAAAGTAATGTGCAGAGTATGACAGATAACAGCATTGTTTTACATAAAAAGCATTGCAGGTACAAGGAGATGATCTATCTCCTGAGTACTTGCAATACGTGTACTGTAAAACTGGTGAGAAAGAGACACACACACTTCTCCAAGCTAGCCACTGTCACATGCTCTGTATTTATGGTAGGTTGTTTTGGCAACAGGGAAGATTTAGGTTATATATAAGGAAGAAATTCTTTACTATGAGGGTGCTGAGGCACTGGCACAGGGTGCCCAGAGAAGCTGTGGCAGCCCCATCCCTGGCAGTGTTCAAGGCCAGGTTGGATGGGGCTTGGAGCAACCTCCTCCAGTGGAAGGTGTCCCTGCCCATGGCAGGGGTTTGGAACTGGATGAGCTTAAGGTCCGTTCCAACCCAAACCATCCTGTGATTCTGTGAACATAGCCTTCATTTTGTATAGGACTTGAAGGAATGGATTGGGCATGAATACATATCCAAATATAGGGTTCCTCTCACTCTTCCCTTATGAATCCACCATGCAAGTTACCTTTGTTACAAGTGCGTTTGCAAAACTATGCTTCATTTCACAGTTTGACAATCTAACAAACGAGAGCTGATGGTAGTTCTCAGCAGCCTACCTTCCAACCAGAAATGAAGCAATAGGGTATTTCAGGTGCTTCAAAAAGAAAACATTGTCTCTTATGAGTGACTGTGTGCTCAAAGATGAGTGCCACCTTGAGTCACCACTAAAAAATAGAACTATGTGACATTTGCAGATGGTGGGTTTTTTTCCTGTAATGAGGCTTGCCAAGGTATAAAGCAGTACACCTGGTAGCAAATGACGACTGGATTAGGTCCTAGAAAAGATACTAATTTTAGAGCACCTTTGTCATGATTTAAACTGAGAATTACCACGAAACCAGGTGTCCAGAAATACTAGCTGGGAGAGAAGGAAAGTGTGTGTCAGGTCCAGTTTAAGCCAATACTGTCAGGCTTTAAAAGAGGATGCAGATTAAAGTGAAGGCAGATCTAATATAGTAAAATATCGGTACTGATGCTGCATTTCTCTAAAGGAAAGTCATCGAAGATTCACAGAATTTAGGAAGTTCAGCTTTGTAAATACGCTACTGGCCTGGGACTTGGGCTAATACAGTTCTTGACCTGCACATTTTCTGTCAGCTATGCGCTCACTCTCAACACTACACCTGCACAAGGATGCTACTTCTCTATCCCACTGTTTGGGAAAGGGAACAGGGAATTTTGCACACATTGAAACTAAAGTCCCAGGGAGAAGGAGCCAGGAAAGCAGTGCTGGCACTTCTGAGTTCACGTGACTAAGGATGGGGAGAGGGAACTTGCCATCACATTGAACATAAATGACGTGGCTTCCAGAAAACGGGGGAAGCTTGCCAGGGCTGTATTTAAACAGGTGGTTTAAAAACACCATCTGTGATTTCAACTGCCAGTGCTAAACCAGAACAAACTGCTTTTTGAGGGGAGTACATGAAGATGGAAAGCCATTTATGATTATCTAGGACTAACATTGGCCAAGATGCTTTTAGACCTTGTTCTCAGCATCAGTTGTGTTTTGAAGCTGTAGCATGGGGGAAGGCAGCAGTAGTAACGTGTGTTGCCATAGCAGCCACCATGGCAAAACTGATGGTCTAAAGATATAAAGGAGGTGGGATTTGAATGAGGAAGTCACAGATTTTATTAGCCCAAGGGGTACCAGACAAAACCCTGACACCAGATAAACTTCTGAACACCAACTGGCGTGGCCATGGCATTGGCCACCCTGTCAGGGTCCCCAGAGCTCTCAATATCAAGCAGCAGGTCAGGGCTGTGACACACAGATTGCAGTTTTATGCCACAACAGCAAAATCTAGGACAGCTGGTCGGGACTGTTGATTTGCATGACCAAGGATCCAGTCATTTCTCTAAAAAGACACAGCCTGAATTGGTGGAAGTCCTTTGCTTCGGTTACAAGGGCAACGGCATCTGTAACAGCAAATGTTGCATTGGGGATTGGGGGGAGGGGGGCTCTATGAAGCAAGTAATGACTTTGCAATGAGTTTAGGAGCTGTGCATAAAACCAATCTACTAAAATGCATCACCTCTAATTAGATTATCACTCTCGCATGTGTATTCTATAAAAGCCTCCATCATTTTAATTCCCAAGGGTCATGTGTCAGAGTACAGTTCAGGTAAGAAGAGTATTTCAGGCTCTGGGAAGGTGGGCTTCAACACAGCTGTGTTTTGAAAACCAGCTGAAAGGTATGAGGTGCCAAATGCCTGCTCCTCTAGCAAAGCTTCATATAAAATGAAGGGAGAAGGGAATGAAATAACAAAACACACTACACATCATTAAGGATCATGCTGCTAACACTGGAAGTGTTATTAACCTGCTAACCAAACACATGGGCTTTCATACAAGTGCCTAAGCAGAGGGAAAAAAGCAATTTACCCAATTAAAACCTGAAACTTGGCAACTTTTTCTTTTCTTGCAAGTCCTGAGCACTCACAGCACCTCATACTCAGTTTCAGTAGCTGAAGTGCCTCAGGAAAGAAAAGGCTTTTAAGAAGTCAGAGGCGGGATAGCTTTGGAATTTCAAGCTGGCCCTATAAAAGAAGAACAAAGCAGATATAAAGCATCGCTGTTTTGCAGCTTTTAATTTATTTTTTCAGTTCAACTGGCATAATTTTAATTTTTCCTTTATTGTACAGTCCCCTCCAATCCTCAACTGTATGACATGGAAATTTATGTTTCTTTTATAAAAAGCTTCTAGCATTGCCCAGTAAAGGTTGACTGACACTTTGCATTATAGGACACAGTTGCTTCTGGCTTTGCCAAACATTATCCATTTGGGGTAATACTGCCTCTGCTGAATGTTTGCCTCAGGCTGATTATCCTTAATAATAAAAACCATCAGTCAAAATGGTTCAGCTGTTTCTAAATAAAATGCTACAAAAAATACTGGTGTGGATGTGAGAGGATGTTTTGGTTTTACTTTGAAATGCTGAGGTGACTTGCTATTTTAGAAGAGCAAATTGAAGTTTGGCAGAGCTGGCTTCTGAGTCAGGCAAAGAAGAGAACCTGGCCAGGTTTCAGACAGCAAGAAAATAACATTCCAGAAATTCACACTCCTAAAAATTACACTCCTGACTGAGCATGCAGTGCCCCAGTGTACAGCCAAGCTGCCCAAGTGCCGTCCTCCCAGAGGCAAAACTGGTCTTTCCCGTAAGCCCACGTCAGTGCGGAGGCAAGCAGTGGAGCAAAGCTCTCTCAGGAGCTGGTGGCCAGCTTCCCAGGAGCTGGGAGGAGGAAGCCATCTGGTCCAAAAGCGGTTAACAAACTGGCTCAGGTGGGGAGTGGAGGAGTGCTCTAAAATAAGGAGTGCAGTGAAGGCTAGGATAGACAAACCACGGTCCAAAGCAGCAAGGAAAACCAGACTGTACAGGGCTACACAGGCACAGGCTGAGCAGCAGTCTGTGTGGCTGCAGCCATTTGGTGGAGGAAGGGGAAGGAGGTTCAACCAGAGACTGCACTGGTGCTAACGGTAACAAGAACGAGAGATTAGAACTCAAACAAGTCACTGGGTTTCTGTTGCTCATAATTTAACAGAGTTTGCATGGGTTTTCAGGGACAGTGAAGGATGTGCCACCTCCTGGCAAGTCTTGCTTTCCTTGCATCAGGAGTCAGGCTCACTGCAGCTGGCCAAAATGCCTACAGCATCCTTAGAGAGTTCAGTTTGGGTCTGGTCTTGCTACATTATCAGTGCGTTTCTCATGACCCTAAAAGATAGTGCTTTGCAAGTATATTAAGACTCTGCAGTTATGTTCCTCCATTTTCAAGGTCTACCAAACATTCTCTGGTTTATGCTAATATCCCATCTATACCTCCCCTGGTGCAGGTTGAACCTGCTGCCTCTTGTCCTATCACTTGTTACTTGGGAAAAAGACCACCCCTTCAGGTTATAATAACTGATAAAAGAGCCAGAGAGCTCAGTTTTAAAAGACAAAACGTGTGGTCGTGCTCATGCTCTGAAGTAATACGTCCGACACAGGATGCCTTTTGCCAGGAGTGTAGTGTGTTCTACTGCAGCTTGGTTTCAAGTGCCGTTGATTTCTTCATCTCTAAAACACTGATATTTTCATGGGAAAAAACCAAACAAGTTACCTTTGGACACTGTATCATCACATTTGAAACCCTGAGATCACCTAATTAGCAGTTTATATTGGCCCAAGCCCATTCATACAATGAACTTTTGACACTATTTTGTATTCCCTTCAAACAACTTTACATAATAAGACCTTCCTGTCACTGTTTGTTCCCTTCAGAGCATTTGAGGTTTTAATAAAGACATACTTCAACAAAATGCATCAGATAGAAGCTTGAGGGTACAAATGTTTTAAGGACAGAAGAGATTAAAACAAAAAAAACCACACTCCATGATTAGCACAGTCAGAAAAAGATATAATATTTATTTATTTTTTCAGAAAATAGCTTGATAGCACAATTCCCATATATATTTGGGCAACTTTTCCACTTGAAGAAGACTGTTCCCCAACCAGGAAGCTAAAATAAAAGACACTACCAATTTATTCATCAAGAAAGCATCATGTAGAATAAATACGATTATGCTCCAATGGATGCAAAGAAGCAGGTGGGCTCAGAGGTCCATCCCTGTGTTTCTCAGCACTATGTGTTACAATGCTCTGCCAAATTTAACACCTTCCCCATCCCCATCAGACAAAGATTATCTTCTAGGTGACAGTCAACTGCCAGCAGGCACACAGGTTGTGCTGTCAATATCCATCCCTCATTAGCAGCCTCTGAACCACTGGCTCAGAGGAATATATACTTCCAAGGTACTGAAATTATTAAATATACAGATATATGAAAAAGGAGCAGCATCAGGATAAAGTTGACAAGACAAAACCAGTGACCTGCTGAGAAAACAGTGCAGAAGCAAGAGTGGGGCAAAGGGGCAAAACAGAGCATGCAGATGTCCCCTGGCTCCTGGAGGGACACAGAGAACAGGGTGGCATTACTGGAATGGGAGGAGAGGAAAGAGAGAACTTGAAGAGGAAAGCAAACGACTGAGATCCACTGGAATTTGGGCCACATGAAGTCCATTGCTGAGAGAATTGCTCGTTTTTCAATACAGGCCAATGAACCTTCTCACTCTCGCTCTTCCCAAGCACTTGTAGAATACACCTGGCCTGCAATGAGGCATTCTTGGAAGGATGCACACCGTACTTGAATGTGTGGCTTACCAAGGCATGGTATGTTGTAAATCTCTCTCAGGTTTGTTGGTTTTGGTACTTGTTCTGGTTTTGGTACTTCCCTCTCATTAGCAACATTGCATTAGAAGAACCAGTAGTTTGCTTAAATCATAAATATCTCAAAATTATCTGAAAGACAAAGAAAATCAGTCTTTTCAAATCCTCCTGATGCCATTCACCATTCATAACCAAGAAATCAAGGTCTGAGGAGGAGATAGCCAAAGGCATTCAATAAGATTAACCTAGTGCTTCCTTTCTGAACTCTTGTCTTTCAACAGCTTCATTAAGATAGTCTTGACTTGTAGATGAGCTATTTTTCCACACCGAAGACAGTGGATTATTTATTGACTGGTCCATGAATTTATTTTTACCTTTCTCTTGCTCGAAAAGCAGCACTTCAGCATGTTAATGCAAAGAAGAATAAGTACTTCTCTCCTTCCCCCACCCAATCCCATTAAATGTGACCACAACTTTGGATCTCAGATAATTTCTAAAGTCAGATAACGATGAACTTCAGTCATCAGCTGGGGAAGAGATGGCACAGGCTCCCCAGCTGTGTGCAAGGTTTTGCTTCAGTTGGTTTTACTGTGTAAGAAAAGGTTTACCACACAGTCATTTTCAGTCCCATAAAGACTTCTTAACTTTACCTCCTGCAGGACAAGTGTCTGGCTAATGTGTACCACCACAGTACATAGGCTTGACAGGCTGAGAGAGCTGGGCTTGCTCAGCCTGGAGAAGAGAAGGCTCCTGGGAGACCTCAGAGCAGCTCCAGTGCCTAAAGGGGCTACAGGAAACCTGGAGAGGGTTTTTTTACAACAGTAGGTAGCAACAGAACGAGGAGGAATGGCTTCAAACTGACAGAGAGGAGATTGAGATGAGACCTTAGGCAGAATTTCTTCCCTGTGAGGGTGCTGAGGCGCTGGCACAGGGTGCCCAGAGGAGCTGTGGCTGCCCCATCCCTGGCAGTGTTCAAGGCCAGGTTGGATGGGGCTTGGAGCAACCTGGTCTGGTGGAAGGTGTCCCTGCCCATGGCAGGGGGTTGGAACTGGATGAGCTTTAAAGGTCCCTTCCAACCCAAACCAGTCTGTGCCTCTGTGACAGTCTCCAATGAAACACACATTTCTCATTACAAAAGTTCTGTTTGGATTTTCTTAAACTGTTTGGAGGTTTTGGCTATAAATATGTACAAGCAGATCAAAGTGACAGTTTGCCAGACCCATGAATGAGCCTATTCATTAGCTCCTTTATGCTTTTGCTACAGCCATCTTGTGTAAGGTTTTCAAGAGGGATGTTACTAACAACTGCTACCCAAACCCCAAATATTTTGTGGTACCACAGTGTTATACAGCAGTATGTTTGTGTTAGGGGCACATACTCTATTTTCATTAGCATAGCTAAATGGGCTATTTGAAACTAATCTTCTGCCTTACAACCTTATGCACTGCTGAATAACATGTCAGCATGGGTAACAACACAGGAGATGTTTGTTTCTGTCTCTCTTACTCTTAATGCTCTTTGCTTGATACAAAAATCATAGAACAGTTAGGGTTGGAAAGGACCTTAAGCTCATCCAGTTCCAACCCCCCCGCCATGGGCAGGGACACCTCACACTAAACCATGGCACCCAAGGCTTCTTCCTTATATCTAACCTGAAGTCCCTCTCTTTAGTCTGAACCCGTTACCCCTTGTCCTATCACCACAGTCCCTAATGAAGAGTCCCTCCCCAGTATCCCTATAGGCCCCCTTCAGATACTGGAAGGCTGCTGTGAGGTCTCCACGCAGCCTTCTCTTCTCCAGGCTGAACA
>JANRGW010055079.1:13094-33431 GCA_024733675.1 Psilopsiagon aymara | reverse complement strand
CTGGCGTGCGGCGGAGGCGGGCTGGACACGTTGGAGCTGCTGTCGGCGCGGCGGCACCGCTCCGCAGGCCGCTGCGCAGGTGTGTGGGGTTGTGATGGGCGCCGGTGCGGTAGCGAGTCACCTGCCGGGCCAGGAGCGCCCGGCCCGTGAGAGGAGGTCGGTGCTTGGCTCGTTTGTGTCAGCAGAGCTACAAAACGTTTGGTAGCGATGAAGATTCGGAGAGGATCATGAGGGGATGGAGGGGGCTCGGGGTCTCTGGTCCACGGTCCCGCTCAGAGCAGCACCATGTCTGAGGTCAGGGCCTTATCCCATGAGGTCTTCAAAGCTCTTGAGGATGGACAGACCACAACGGCTCTTTGGGCAGCTTGTTCTTTGGTTTTGCTGCCTTTACGGTGAAGTTTCTCTGTCTATCCAGCGTGGAGCTCAGTGGGCATCCATTATCTTTCATCCTCCCACCATTGAAAGCTCATAGGAATGCTGATGTTGTATGTTTGCTGACATCGGGGTGAAACATAAAAAGATGGTGTGTTTTAGCTGTACTCTGACAAACTTCTAGGTCTGTTATGTGTATGTCAGTGCATCCATGTTTTCAGCTAGGGTTACTGTGTAATTGCTGTTTCATTGATATCAGTGGTGCCAGTAAGGCTACTAATGATATCAATAAGGCTACTAATAGATTGACCAGAGACAGTAGAATGACCTCAGTGAATGGGAATTACATGCGAAATATTCAGCTTTATGCAGGAGGCAACAAATGAGTGGGGGGTTTTGGGTACAAAAGTATGCAGTAATGCAGAGTAAAGTGGGTTACAGCTTTTTGCCCAACTTACAATAGTTGCCTCAGAAAGCAAAGAGGGAATTTCAAGGGAGTGGCATTCTCAAGTACATGGATGATGTGGACAAGGTGTATGGAAGCTCAGTGTTTCAAATGGGAAAAATAAAGAAATAGAATTGCTTCTGTGTGATTATATACAACTTTGCAAATGAATTTCTTTTGTAACTGTTTACATGTGGAATATATTTCTGTGAGCCAAGGAGCATGACATGTTACATATCATTACAGCAACTCAGCTGTTCTTGTTCATTTCTATCCACGCTTTAGATTTGACATCAAACAACACAACAGAAAGAAAATGACCCACTGGTTTCACCGCAACCCTTTGAAGGCTACAGCTCCCATTTCATTTAATTTTTATGGGGTAGCCACCACTCCAGCTGCAGCGAAGGTTTGCAAGTAAGTGTGCTTGTGGTTAACTTCACACTGTCTCTCAGTTTGGGGAGCATTCGTAAAAGTAATGGTTAACTCTTCAGTTTTTGTTCTGAAGATGACGGGAGACATGTAGGCTGGGAGACAAGTGTTTAGTTACAAAGAATGAATTATCCAGTTTTCAAGTCTCTGGGTGTGTAGCAAGGCCTATTATAATAATGCAGAGGCGAAAGAGTGAACATTTCGTTGTCTTTCTGATGACTGTGCATTCTTCTGCAAAAGACTACTTAAAGTCATTTCTAGAAGTGAATAAGGCATGAATGTTCTATTGTAGATGGGAATAGAATGAAAAGAGATCGCATCTGACTTGGTAGATCTGTGCTTATCTCTTCAGACAGTCATCCCATTCTAATGTTGAAGAATGTTTCTGCTTGTTACTTCCCTTCGCCTGGACCCAAGATCTCAGTAGATAAAGGCATAGTTATTTTACTTTAGATTAATAGTAAGTGCTGATTATCCATTGCTGTCTGTCCAAAAAGGTGGTGATATACATGAGTGGGTACATTCTTAATAGTACATTTTTGGGTAGAATTTCTTAGAGATCTTTGTTTTGTGTTTTTTTTCCCCTCCGTGTAGTGATCTGAGGTTATCTCGATCCCGGCTGTTAGAGCTGTTCACAGACTCAAGTTGTAATCCAGAGATGATGAAGAATGCAACTGACCTGTACTTCTCACTCTTGCAAGGTAGGAGCATTAATTAGCAATACTGCTAGTACATAAAGAGGTGTAGAATTTGAGTTTCAGTGGCACTTCTCAGAATGTGTATTGTGCTAATCTTCCTTAAAGAACCTTTGCACTTCTCAGGAAGGATGTATCTTCATGGGTTGTAAGCTTGATACCGGTCATGGGTACTTTCTGTGAGTTCCAGTGTTCTTTGTGACCCTGCCAGTACTGAGTGTTGGCAGTTCTGTCCTCTTGCTTTTAACCACTTTGTGCTTCCTGGTGGAGGAGAAAATGTTTAGAAGTCGCTCTTTGATGTAAACTTCACTCTTTGATGTAAACTTCTGGTTTGTCTAATGCTGGATAATGGACTTGTGAGTTTCTCCTGTTGCTTATCTTAGGTGTATGTATAGGTGCTCATTAGAACAGTATCTACATTTTCAGTAGATGGTCACCTATGATGATGAGACCTTCCTCCTGCCAGTATTTTGGTCACTTTGGTTTAGTTCCCTCAGTCCCTGAGAGGGTGTAAACTAATGTGACATAAAGGCAAAATAGCAGGCCATGTTGCTGCAGGGAAGACTTAGAGTGTTTCTTCAGGAAAGCATCACTCTCGATTGCTAGAACCTGCTGCATGTGAAAGGAGCAAGTATTTTCTGACTTTATAAACATGTCAGCACCTAAAGCTGTAGCTCAAATAGCTGCTGTTGCAAGTCTTGAGTTCATGAGGTCTGTAAGAACTGATCAGATCAAGGCCAGACTTACTCTTCCCTGAAAAATTCCTTGGGCCTGCATGTGTTAGGGGTTGAACATCCCGTACCATAAGCTTCAATCCACTGACTGCTGCTTTTTGGGCTGCTGGATGTAAAGGACCAATTTCCTGTAGCCCTGGAGACAGAAAGAGTAATGAGTAGGTGAGTAAGTCAGAAGCCCTTTTCCTGTTGACCAGGCAGCTCTTCCTGGAATTTCCCAATAGCCACTATGGTGGAAGGGAGTCACTCACTTGCTTTGAGCAGCCTCAGCTGTCCTGTACCTGGGTCAGCCCAACTCCCAACTAGTTACCAAAGAGGGCATGCAGACACCTGCAAGGTTTACCTTGCGCAGTCAGGACTCACAGGGTTGAGTTGGAGACCTGCTTGTCAAGGAGTTTCTTGTAGCTTGTTAGGGTTTTTTGTGCACCTTGTTCTGAAGATCCTGAGGATTAAAAACCTCGAGAAGTAACACAAGTTTTTGAGCAGTACAGCAAGAAACACTGTTTTACCTATATCTGTGTTCTCATTGATCCCCATTCCTGTACTGTTTCTGTTTCTTACCTTGACATTGCCTGTTGGTACATTTTTTTTAACCCTACAGGTTTTATCCTTTCACTGGATGACTCTTCCCAAGAATGCAAGTTGAGATATATTCAGAACTTCAAGTGGACAGACACACTGCAAGGACAAGTTCCAAGGTACATACACTATTATGATTACAGGGTATGCATCTGTTTTCTTTTGGTCTGTTATGTGTATGCACATGTGTGAAGGAAGACTTAGAAGTGTAGCAAAATGTAGAAGTGTAGCCAGGTAGTTTCCAGAACCTTGTTGCTGTGTGGTTTTGATAGTTGCTGTACTGTTATTAGGTGCTCTGAAGCATGTGCTGCCTTTATGCAAAGGTGTGATCATAGAATCATAGAATTGGATTGGGTCAGAAGGGACCTTAATATCACGTGGTCCAACCCTTCTAGTGGACACTTTCCACTAGACCAGATTGCTCCAAGCCCCGTCCAATCTGGCCTTGAACACTGCCAGGGATGGGGCAGCCACAGCTTCTCTGGGCACCCTGTGCCCGTGCCTCAGCACCGTCACAGGAAGAATTTCTCCCTTAGATTTAACCTAAATCTCCCCTGTTTAAGTTTAAGCCCATTACCCATTGTCCCTGATTGCTACAGTCCCTGATGAAGTCCTCTCTGTCATCCTTGTAGGCCCCAGATGCATCATAATAAAATAAAGATTTTGGTGATAAGTGATTGTGATAGAAGGGTCTATTGTGTCTCAGTTGATCTACAAACTATATCTACAGTTAGCTAGAGCAGTACAAAAAACAACCTTAAGGGTATTAGGGAATTGTATATGATAACACAGATTGCTACAGTTTAAAACTTCCATTTGGCACCATTATCTGCTGAGTTTTTTGAAGTACACTGCTGAAGATCTCATTTTGTTCTTGTCCTCTGAAGGTCATAGTACATGTGCTCCTGGTACGAACAAACAGAGCTTTTGTTTTAAGTAGGGATACAGATCTATAACCTACTGGATGATTCAGTTCACTTCTGCTATTGTAGGCAAGTGTGTTGTATAACCACAGTTACAAATTTGTCAAGCTTTATCTAAAATAAATGCTCAACTTCCTCAAAGCTTTTATTCCCTTTGGAAGACAATCTGTTGATTAGGGCTCTCTCCTGATTTTCTCATCGCCACATGCACTCGTCCTTGTGCCAGCATGATTCTTCCCACTCCCACACCTTTCTTTTTAAAGTTTACTAGTTCCTAAGCTATCCTGAGCTTGTGATTGGAAGTTCGCTTTTTCCACAGACCGTGTTTTTAGCTTCTGAAACTCCCTGCTATTTGCACATGCTGTTCAACTGCAGTTACGTAAATACTTGCAGTAACATTCATTAGAGGGAGATGTAATAGACTCTGACTTATTAACTCAGGAGCTACAAGTTTGAAAGAGACATTCCAGAGCAAGGCTTTCCACAGAATGTGCAATTTAAGGAAAAAAGTCATGGAAAAATGTCAGCCACACCCAAAGCTAAACAACTCTCAAGTCACTGTTTTAAAGTAAAAGTTCCCAGATGGGAAGGGGAGGCGTCTGAATGTGGGAGATTGTGCTCTTAAAGGGAATAAGTGAAAACTGAAGTCCCTTTTAGGCAGTTTGGCAAGTGGGAAACTGTTGACTTCTTAAGTAAAAGTGTTTTATGGAGAGAAACATTGATTTATGTTTGTGTGACCTATCAGCAGAGAGAGCTTGTCAGGACAAAATGGAAAGCATTTAATTGTTTGGGGGGGATGTTGTCTGTCTGTAGTGCCCAGCAGGATGCAGTGTTTGAACTGGTTTCCATGGGATTTAATGTGGCTCTGTGGTACACAAAATATGCATCAAGACTCGCTGGAAAAGAAGAGTAAGTGTTTGTTTTTTTTTTTCTTAGTAATTCGATTGCAGCAATATTCCACCCAAAAATTAGCAGGTTCTGAGTTTTGGCTGTTATAGTGCATATCTGTCTGAGACAGTACAATTTCAAGGAGGCAGTTGGCCTTCATTCATGTACTGTAATGTCCAAGTGCACTTCTGTCCCTTCTTGCATCTGTGAACAAAGTGACTGTGGTATAGAGAAGGTGTCAGTTGTGAATAAACCCTTTATCAGTCCTGCAGTGAGTGTCCAAGTACAAAATAAGTATTCTCAGAATTACAGCTCTGCTGACTTTTAGCCCTACAGAGTTCTAATGCTTTGCCTTGTAACACTTGAAGTTACCTTTAACTTGAAAGTCATTAGAAGGTCTTACATTTCTTTTTTCAGGTGAGTTCTGTTTGATTATTTAATGATGGGACACTGTAAAAATACTTCTTTACCATGAGGGCAGCGCAGCAGCAGGGCAGGTACTTGGAGAGTCAGTGGGCTCTTCATGAAGGATTCATCTAGACAAAGCCGTAACTGACCTGATCCACTGTTGTCTGTAGTTCTCCAAAAGTGGGAGGTGGGGCTAAATGACACCTATAGGTCCTTTCTAACTAAGATTTCATCCATTTATTCTGTATTCTTAGTATAACAGAAGATGAAGCAAAAGACGTTCACAGAAGCCTGAAGATAGCAGCTGGGATCTTTAAACACTTGAAGGTAGAAAAACTGTCTTTGCTGTCTGTTCTGTAAGTTGTTTCCAAGTACTTGACTTTGTCTTAGAAAAGCATTTGCTTTTCTGACAAAGTTACAGAATAAACAAATACCTCAGACTGTCTGAATAATGCAAGAAAAAAAAGGCATGCTGTGCAACCACTCAGTCCTTGCTACTCTTTCCCAATGGCAGTGAGAGAGTAATGCCCAATAGCACATACACAGTGCAGCCGTCTGTCTTGGGATCTTCACTCAGTGTTGCATCCATGCAGGAGTAAGGGACTTGCTTTGCCTTGGCAGCCGTGGTATTAAGCCTAAACTAAGTCTTGGACTTACTTTGTCCTTAGGAAAGTCACATTCCAAAACTGATTACACCTGTAGAAAAGGGAAGAGATTTAGAAGCTCGCCTTATTGACTCGTACATCATCCAGTGCCAAGCTGAAGCCCAAGAAGGTATCTTCAAATCTGCATTTGTTGGGGATGGGAAATGACAGTCTTTGTTGGTTACTTTGGTGTCTCATGAAGTCTGCTTAGCAGCTATGCCTGTTTTTAATTCTCCTGAAGTACTGTGGCTTAGTGGGGTGGGTTGCCTTTAAAGAAACTTCAGTTACAATTCTAGGACGAAACTGCCAAAGATCAGTCTGATATTACACATGTAACCGGTTTGGAAGAGCTTGTGTGTGACATTCCTCCCCTCTTCATTTTCCTTCCCTTCATTTTCCTCCCCCTTCATTTTCTTCACCACCGTGCTTGCCTAATGTAAATTCCCAGTTCCTTTAAAAAAATACCTGCAGCTTGTTTACTCCCCAGTCTTCAGACTAACTTTTCTTCAGCTTTTCTATGAATTTGGAAATGTTCTATCCAAGAAAAAGTCTTTATTCTGCAGTTTGCTTGACTGCACAATACTTGTTTTCTGCTCATGCAGGGAGTTTAAAGCACTAAATACCTCTGCTCTGATGTGACATCTTCAATTAAACTTTAATACTGTGCTATGAAACTTCTTTTTTCAGTGACAATTGCTCGGGCTATTGAACTGAAGCATAATCCAGGATTAATAGCTGCTCTTGCTTATGAAACAGCTAACTTCTACCAAAAAGCTGGTGAGTGTCTTGTTTTGTATCCTTAGTGACCTGGTTTATGCATTCTTGCCAGCAGACATACTTTCCCCGCCCATCGGTTGTGATATGAATGCTGTTTCTCAGTGGACATGCTTTGTATATTTAGTTTCTATTTAGCCTATTTAAGGATTCAGTTATCAGTGTAACAGATATATCTTGATAAGGCCTTTTGGTTTTGGGGGAATACTTTTCTGTAGCCAGTGGTAGGAAATGTTAGTGAGGGAAGGCAAAAGACAGAGTAATGTCTTCAGGATATGTAATAGCTGCAAGCAACTGGCTTGATGTAAATGGAGTGTGTTTCAGCTACCTTTGGGCAGCACATGATGATGCAGACTGTAAAGTGTGTGTAAAGCAGGTTAATTATGTACATACTTCCAGATGAGTGAGCTGATCTGTGGCTTTAATGAGGCAAGTAGGAACAGTGCAGAAACATGGGAGTCAATATAAGAGATGGAATATTATAGCATACATAGGCTTTTATAAGTCACTACTTGAAATTAAACTAGGAACAAGCTTTGAAATGCTGCCCAAAAATACGTTGGAGAATTAGCCTTCCAGACTTAGTGGATGGCAGTTTCAGGGATTCCAGGGACACCTGCATGATAGCTCAATAAACTGCATGCTTTTGGTTTTTCTCATAGTTTCTCTGTGGTTTTGCAGAAGTAATTTATGTCACTTGTTGCTGGCAACTTACAGTTAACATCTATTGCTGAGCTAAAGAATTCTGGTCTGGCGGGAGGGGTGATTTTTCTTTTGGAAATGTCTTAAAGAATGACTTGACATGTGTGTTACAGATCAAACATTATCCAGTTTGGATGCTACCTATGCAGGAAAATGGAGGAAGTACTTGAACTTGAAGAACTGTTTCTATATGGCCTATGTAAGTACTTTGTTTGACAGCTGTCACAACTTTTAATGTTGTCCTGAGGGCTGGATTAGGGAATGGGGGCTTAAGTGTTGCCTTGACTTTCTTTCTGTGCTATGAAGGGAGATGGGCCAGTGTTGATGGTGTTTGAAGTGGTTTGTGGAACCAAGTGAAGTTACTGCAATGTGGAATTAATTGTGATCCCATATTGTTAAGTGAAGCAGTTCAGGTTGAGCGTAATACTGCTCTTCCATTGTCTGCATCACAGTCTGAGTCTAACCGCTTATCTTTTTGATTGCCTGAATGAAACTGCATTAAGCAATGTTAGATACCATTCCAAATGCTGTCTGTTTGAGAGTGGCTGATCTCTTACTAAGTGCAGTGCCTCTCTTGGGATCATCAGCTGCTCAGTTTGCTGTTTATTTCTTGTTGCCTGCTACAACCTGTTACCCATCTCTTTCATGCTGTAATAAAGGCCCAAACTGAGCTGTTAACACAGTTGTCTTTCTCTTACATAGCTGAACATGCGGTTCATAGCTGCTTGCCTTACTAGCAAGTTTGAGAGGTGAGGGAGGCTCAGAGCTGTGGTACTTTTCTGTTCTTTTTAATTTGTAATATGGGCAATGGTTTAGGTAACACTTGCAGTACTGTGAGAACAGACTAATTAAAGGGAGGAATGCAAGATAGGTGTTAGTTCATGGGATTGTTCCTTTACGTATGGTATTTAGTATTTAAACTCATCAATTCCTGATAATAGAAAAGAGGCAGATCAGTTCTCACTGGTATCTAGTACTATATTCAGGTGTAAGTGTGAAGGAATGAGACTTTCAGAGCTGGAGAAGTTATTTGGACTGTGGCAAAATAAAGCAGCAGAAGGCTTCATCCCTTCTTGATCAGTGAGGTTTGTTGCGGGTTTGGTTTTTGACTGTTCAAGTTGTTTTCAGTCTTTGCTTTGTAAACTTGACTGGGGTTCATCTTCTTTCTGTGGTGGGGCTTGATAGAACCATAGGATCAGCTAGGTTGGAAATACCTTTAAGATTATCAAGTCCAGCCATTACACCAGGATTATGGTGCACATTGATTCAACAAGAAAGAGGTTTGAACTAGACCATCTACTAGTGCTTTTGGTAAAACAGCTCAAAGAGTCTCATCTGCACTTGACACAGCTTGCTCCATACCTACCTCATGATGTTTATGTTGAATGCATTGTTCAGTGAATGCTGCTTTGATTTGCAATCCCAAATTGTTGGCTCTCTGGAGGGAGTGGCAGCTTCAAAGAGCTGCAACTCTGAAGTAAAGAAGAGCAGAAGTGAATCAGTGCAGGAAATGCCGTGTGGCACTTGTAATGATTTTGTCCTCTTCCGTTAGGCATATTGTTACCATGGTCAAACTCTACTGGCGAGTGATAAATGTGGGGAGGCAATCAGATCTCTGCAGGAATCAGAGAAATGTAAGTGTGATTGAGACTGGATTATAGGGTCTAATGATGACATGCCTGGTTTATTTTGCTGTATCATGTTTATTTGGGTCTCCTATAAACTTAAGGTTTTTATCTGTCACCTGATGAAAATCCAGCACAATTTTGCATGGAGACAATGCATTCTTTCCTGTGTCTTACCAAAGACTGGCATTCATATCAGTGCTCCAGAAAATATCATCGTCACTTCTCAGCCTGTTAGAGACTGGCTCTGAGCTGCCTGCAGTACAGTGTGAGAATCACTTGTCTGGTGTGGATTTATGTTAAGTTACTGAAGCCTTTTCTGCTGTGAAGGTTGCTCTGTCTTACATTAAATAGTAAATCTGGATCATGATTGGTTTTAAACAGGTTTCAATAATTTACTTCCTTTCTGTTTCTTTGAAAGGCAAATTAAGGGAAGTTAGCAGTAGCTCAGTGTCTCTTCAAAGCTATTGCTACCCCAACAGCCTGCACAGCATAACTTTACCAGAATGTATAAAACATGCTCAAATCATCACATGAGAAACCTTTAATACTAGTTTTAAAAATAAATCAAGAATTTATTAGGAGCCGTTAAGTTGGTTACTTGCAGTAAACCAGACACCATGGTTTTTACTGTGCCTGCTCTTCACAGAAGAGTGTTTCCTTGCCCACTCCATATTGAGTGCTGTTTATTTTGGGGCATCACCTGTGCGTGGACACCTTCATTCCCTCTCTCTTTCCCTACCCAGTGGCACAGTTCTTGTGCTTATTGTTGCATTTGCCCCTTGTGGAAGGATGCTTTCCTGCATCTTCCTACCCAAAAAGCTGTCTCTTTTTTTTCCTGTTCCTGGTCACTTTTTGGATGCCATAAATCTTGGCTGAACGTGCTGTGTTTGAGCTAGCTTATTTTTGTTTCTAAGAAGCAAAAAATCTAAATGGATTCTGGTATCTCCTAAAACTGAAGCACTGTAGATCAGAACTCTGATTTAATAGAGTCATGTAAATGATTTTTATTACATTACTTTCTTGCAAAGTTTTTGCCAAGGCTGAAGCATTGTGCAAAGAATATGGAGAAACCAAAGGGCCTGGGACTACTGCCAAACCTTCTGGACATCTCTTCTTTAGAAAATTGGGAAGTTTGATTAAGAACACGCTAGAAAAATGCCAGAGAGAGAATGGGTTCATGTAAGTAATTTATGGTTTGGTGCATTGCTCTGTATGAACTGTTATTACCTCATTTGCCTGTATTTCAAGATAGGATGGTAAATTTTACTCTCCAGTTCTTACATTTCTTTAGGGCATGGCATGTAACTTAAAGCAGATTTGGTATGGGTCTGTGCCCTCACCTTCTGTTTTCTATGCCAGTTCAGCAGGGCAGGTTGGACTGACATGGAGAGGTTAAGTGGTTTTCTTCCTTCATTCCTCAGCCACTTTGTTTCATTTCCTTCTACACCAGAGAGAGTCCTGCAGACGTTGTTGTTTTGCTCTAATGTTCTCTTCCCAGCTGCTGGGATCTAGTAGGCAAAAGAGGACAGAAGGGAAATGGAGAAGTCTTAGCTCATTCTGCTTTGCTGCAGGGAAGCAAACACATGCTGTCAGTGAAGAACATGCTTTAGGGTGCTGTGAGCTTTACTAGGCTAAGTATAATTAATATTGTGAATAGGGCTTTCTGTTAGTTAATACCCATTCCAAAAAGAGTTTGGAAGCAGTTTTAAATAACAAGATTAGCTTGGCTTTAGAATTCTTTTGCTCGTTTCTTTCAACCTTCCCCTCCTCTTGTGATTTAGTATTCCATAATAGTTTTGTTATTTCCCTTGGTATGGTATTTAAAGACCTGCTTAATAGGGGAATTGACTAAACAAAAATAGTTGTTAAGTACATGAAGCTGAATTTTATACCCTCATTCAGGCTTTGTGTTGTACTAAGTCTTTATGGGTGTTGCAGTGGTGTTGCTGTTATGCACTGTGGCACATTAAGGCTGACTGAGGAAAAGAACCATCCTCTTCATCTTCCTTGGGAAGTATTTTAAATCCTCCTTTTAACGTTCAGCTGGGCAGGGTGCTGGGACATCAGGTCTAGGTCGTGCTTTGCCTCGAAAGGTTGGACCAGATGATCCTTGAGCTCCCTTCCAACCTGGTGTTATATGACTCTATGATTTTTAAGGTCTTTTGGAACAAAAGGTGCTTTTCTCATCAAAATGCTGGGAATAATGGTTATCAAGTAGCAAAAAAACCCACGTGGTTATGGGGGGATGAACAATACCAAGAAGGAATTGCTTTTGTTCTTCTGAATCTCGCTGACAGAATGCATGTTGGACAGTACCTTAATAAAGCAAGAGAACATCAGTGATGGTCACTGTAATAACCCAGATTGTTCTTTAGAACTGCAAACAAGGCTTGCAGAGATGGTGTCCTGTGTTTTAACTATATTGCTGTGTTCTATGACAGCTATTTTCAGAAGGTGCCAGCAGAGGCTCCGCAGCTGGAACTGAAAGCAAACTACGGCTTAGTAGAGCCTGTTCCTTTTGAATTCCCTGCCTTGAATGCACATTGGACTCCTGAAACACTCGCAGCATTTGATCTTACCAAGAGGCCAAAGGATGACACTGTAAGATAATCTCATGTACTGTTCTTTCTTAGTACCTTTATTCTGCATCTAATACAGAGTTACTGGTTTGTTTTTCTGCAACATTCCCCAGCTAAAGGTATAGACACAAGGCTGCCATCTGAGCTCACATTTTTGCTGTGCCAGAAGACAAGTCAGTTAACTTCTTCTCCAGTGTCAGCATCTGGAAATGAGGAGTCATTGTTTTCTAAGTCCTGAATAGGAGGAAATTCTTAAAGGTGTCTAAGATGTTGAAATGTTACAGGAGTGAGTGCTATAGAAGGTCTGTTTTAGAAAAGGATTCCTTTAAGAATGCCGAAATAGAGAATATGTGGGTTTTTTCAAGGCTTGCTCAAAACGTTTAGCCTTGAAAATAGAGGCAGTTATTAAATTAGAATATGTAAAATTAGCCATGCATAAGTACTGTGCATGCACAGCGGTTTGTACTTGTGGTATTTAGGGTTTTTTCTTCTTGTTTGCAGGCTAAACCAAAACCAGACGAAGAAGTAAAGCCTCTGAAGGAACCAGATATAAAGCCTCAAAAAGACAGTGGATGCCAGATTTCTTAAGTGCCATAAGTGCTATGAATTCACTTTGAAGCTGTATTAATGGGACTCTGGGGCTTTAGTTCTGATCTCCCTTTTTCTGATCCTTCTTTTTTAATTTAGAAGACTAATTTAATTTACTTTTGTTAGTGTGCATCTATCTTGCTTAAGAATGTGGTGGATTTCTAGGAGTTTATTTATATCTGACATATTTTTGGGTTTAGTGGGATATCATAGAATGAATGGGCTTAAATGTTCCTATTGTGCCTCTAGAGAGTTTTTTTTTGTGGGTTTAGTTGCTACCCACAAATAACAAAGGAAGTATCATGATTGTAACACTTGAGGATGTTTCCATTAAATTATATGCTATATAATGTTAAATTGTGCAAACAAAAGTTTGCATGAACAGTTCTATTTGTCCAGGTTTTGCCATTCAAGTTCATCACCCTGTCATGTTCAGATTCACTTAATTAGAGTGAGGGAAGAAAATCTGGGTTTGGTTTATAACACCCCTGTGGTATTTCACAGGACTTAGAAAACCTTAAGTTCTGTAACTGGAGCACAATTTATATTCTTCTGAAATGATTAGTGTTCTTTCCTCTACAGGTTAGGGTTCATATATCAACGTTGGTAGTAATGTACTTTCGCTTGTCTGTCCTTAAGTTAAAATCCTTTAATATCAAAGTGTATATGAAAGTGGTGCAGCAAGTAATATGAATGTGCTTAAAAGCAAAGCTCAGTCAAGACTGAGAAAGAAAGTGTTTTGCAGAACCTGCTTCTTCCATTTCTGCCTTCTGTGGAGAATGTAATAACATTCTTTAGTGCTGAGCACTGCAAAACACCCACATCAGCAAAATCACAGCTTTCTGATATGCTGCAAACACAGAAGACTGACACGTACGTTGAAGTGAGACCTTGCAGTCTCTGGGTACCAGTTGCTGCACTTCACTTTACCTGAGAAAGAAACTGAACAGCCTGCAAATGCTACTGTTTCAACAAAACATGATGGCATATGCACTTACCATGAACTGTACTGAAAACACATTCCTCTCTTGGTGCTGTTTGGATTGGTTCTTCTTCCACTGTGGTGTAATTCTGGTTGCAAAACTTCATAGGACTTAGAGTAAGTTAGCGTAGAAGACAGGATTGTAGCTCCTTGAAGTCCCATGGAACAAAAGCTTTTGAGGAGGTTAGTAGGAAACTCAAGACTCCTCATGAGATACTGGACCAATCTGCAGAATTTGTTGCTGCAGAAGGCACAGAGGCTCTTAATGCTGCCTGGCATAGGTGAACCAGATGCAGAACTCATTGTTTCCAGTGATGGATTTTAATTCCAGCCAGTTTTGCACACAAAATAAGTGTAAAGTCAGCTGAATTGCTTTGGAAGAATTTTCTGTTCTGCAAGGGCTTGGATGGGCAGAAGATGATGAGCATCACGAGGAATTTATATCTAAAATTGATCCGTTTCTTCTGCCGCACAGGGGCCTGGGATATGGTTTATGAAGAGTTACTCATCTCTGTTCATAACTTCATCCACTGACTTTTTAGTCTTCTTGCAGTGTTAGGAGACCAGCTTAGGTTTTGCCAAAATGGAAAGTGGAGCTACTTTGCTTATACAGATTTCAGTTCTGAAAACGTTTAAAGCTGTAATCATCACCATTTGCTTAGCCTGCCCCTTTTAAGGCTCAAGATACAGTTAACTCAATTTCACAATCATGATTTTATAGTTGCTCACTGTTTTTCAGATGTTTATGCATGTTAATGTGTACATGTCTCAACCCAATTAACTTCCCTTATGCAGACTAAGATGCCAGTTTCCGTCTTCCTCTCATTTTCCCTCCCATCTGCTACATGTGTAGGTCCTGGGACTCATTTCCAATGAGGCTTTTGCCCATGGGTATAATTCAAGACATGAATATCTTAAAACAAAATGAACTGATCATGTCTAAATCATTCCCAAACAACTTCTTAGGAAAGGTTAGTTTTATGGACTTGTAATTCTTTGGACTCTTTTTTTTGAACCAAGTGGTTTGTTTGAATCAAGTTCACTGTAAATAGTTTGGGGCATAACCAAGTGGATTATGTCAGATTATGGCATTACTTAAGCCTAGCTGTGTAACCTCTTACGCTGTAGCTGTTTCAGTAAATATGATGTAGTAGTTTAAAAATAGACTAATGGAACAAACTAACTCACTTGACATGTGTTGCTTTTCAAGGCAAACTTTGTTTACTTGTAGTTAAAGTCCTATAGCAAACATTGGATAGTTTTGTCCCAAAATAAGAAGCTGGAGACCGTTTAGTTTGCAAAGTATAGAGAGCTGTGCATCAATGAGCAGTTTTCTCTTTGGGTTTTGTTGGTTAGTGGCAAGAATAATTGTAAATACTATGTAGATTAACTGCCCAATATATTTAGGAATATGGGTGAATAGACTGGGAATTCCAGCTAATCTGGAAACCTAACAGCCAAGTTCCTTCTCTTATCATTTCCTTTAGTAATCTTTAAAAATGAGGTATTTTGAATGGTGACTTTTTAATACTCTAATGCTGCAAGAGCCTGGTTTTGTGGCCCCTCTCTGGTTTTAGAGGCTCTCATGGCTAAACCTGCAAATCTTGTTGATATAAATAGTCCTTAAAGATTTGTGTCCAGTCTGAACTAGGACAGAACTGCAGCTAAATAAATTATGGAGTGCTGGGCCCTCTATTTTGTGTGTTAAAAAATGCAATGATTGTCTTTTAACCTGCTATAAAACAAACCATTGAGGTCTTTGTAAGTTTTCTATTCAAATACCTTTCTCCATGTATTTAAATATACTTCCTCCTTGTTTCGTGTTCCTGGTTTACAGTAGTTAATCTCCATCCAGCATGTGACACTCCAACAATGGAGAGACTAAATTTGCCCCTTGGATGCTGATGTCTGCCTCCCACTGGATTCAGTAGAGGAATTTTTGCCTGTCAGCCTAAGGATGATGTTTGGTCACTTCAGTGTTCAGCATGGATATGTGGTGTGTCTGTAATGATGATGGTGGTGGTTCATACTATAAGCAAGAAAGCAGATCCCTTTACCTGTGTAGAATATAGACAACTTTGCACTTTAGAGAGTTCTGGTCTTGCAGTTTTGGAACGATACAATGTGGTTGTAAATATTCCTGTCATTTTGATTTTGTTGCACTGATTTCAGTACTGTGCTATTGGTAAGACTTTTTATGGGAAGCATTACTAAAATGTACTGTTAATTGTCTGTGTATAAAACAAACTCATGAAGCAGATCTTTAGTATTGGGGGAACATGAGAGGAGGCCGTAGTTCATCTGCCTTCCATGTCAATGCACAGAAATGAAAGTTTTCTGGCTCTGGGGTGATAGATTTCATCCCATCCCTGTGTCTAAACTGTTTCAGCATTAACACAAATCCTGCTCATGTTTATTCATTATCTCAAAAAAAAAAGTAATCTGCCTCTAAATATCATTGCCAAATTGTCATAGCAGCATGAGCTGCTTTGGGGTTTCTTCTTTTTTCTTCTAACTGGCCCAGTTGAGTGAGGAATAAAGCACAATGTGTATGACTGGCATAGAAGAGCCCCTGCGGTGGGTATCTGTCTCCAAGTTCTGAGTGAAGTATGAAGAAAAGCTTTTCCACAATGACCTCTGCTTTCACTCAGATCTTTCCCTGCTGGTGATGCTCCCAGCATCAACAAATGGCTGATGGTAACTAAGGGGACTTTTGATTAGCTTTCAGTGTAGGAAGGCCTGCCTCCTTTTGTGCCTTCATGGATTACAACCTTGAAGCCATCCTGTGCTCCCAATAATCAGACTTCAGTGGCATCAGCTCCAAGATTGACCACGCAGCCTTATTTTGTGCAGTCACCATGCAATCTTAAGCTTCATAGTTTGCGAATTTGTGTTTAACCACAAGTTTCAGAATACCACTTAAAATAAACAATCTCCATGTATCGGGTTTAGTTTCGTCATTTGAAATTTAATGCAAAAGGGTTTCTCTTGAATGTTACTTTCTGAAATTTAATGCAAATTTAATGATTATAGAGTATCCTTGCAGTAGGCCAAAGGGGGGCTTAAATGAGGAAGATGTGTGAATCGAGTGCATATGGAAGTAGTAGCTACAATGAAGCACTTCAAGGAAGCCGGAAGAGAAAAGATGGAATTCCCAAACTTCTGGTTTTCAAAAGTACTTAAGTATGATTTCCTGTGCCTGTACAAACTCCTAGTGCTTCCAGAGCTCTGTGACACTGTATAGGCTGTATACTCTGTGAAGGGGTTATTTGGAAACTTACTTGCTGGTCACTTCTCTACGTTGCCAGCAGGTGCAAACATAAGACTTGTGGGAAACACCTCTTTTCATGTTCAGGTGCTTGGTTGGCTCGTTCCATTTGTAGTGTAAATACACATAATATCTTTTAGCCTCTCAAGCTTTAGCACGGTTTCTAGCAGAAATAGTCTCTGTTGGACTCTGACTGTTTCTTTCTGAAATAAATCTTCTTCCCTCAATAAGGTCCATTGAAAAAAGTTACAGAGGAGGTGTTTAGTTCATGCAGACTGTGACTTCAGTAGAAGTATCTGTAACTGACTCTGATGTTTCTCCTCCTTCCTAGTGATTTAAAGGATATCAGTTTACACAGACGTCAGAGAACAACAGTTTGGCTGTGTAAAACTATCTTTTCCTTAACTTTGATCATTCCAGGTCATGTTACAGGGATGTGAAGACTGGACCATTTGAGCATAGGATTGGGAATCTGACAATGTCCTGGATAGTAACTTTCAGGCAAACTTTCCTCACCAGTTTAGAAACTAAAGTGTTTCTAATTCACAGGGTTTTTTGCCTGACACCAGACTCATCCCTCCGACCATGGAGCCAATCAAGCATCTGGACAGGGTTCATGATTCTAGCATGTAGCTGCTGGGCTGGATTCTTGTTTTTCTTTCCTCTATAAAAACAGTAATCTTCTCAGCAGCAGTCTCTGCTGAAACAGATTTACTCTGAATAGGTTACCAATTCACACAATGTCACTGTTGTCTGTTGGAAGCTCCTGAAGACCCACAATTTCCCTCATGTTGATTTGAAAACAGAAGATGAGTTCCTTGGAACACTTCAGACTTAAGGAAGCTGACCAACTCCTTGACAAAGCCCTATCTGTCTTATTATGGGCTGCTTCTTATGCCTTCCATTTCTAAGTGACAGGGAAAAACCCCTAGAATTCCATGCTTTATTGCTTTCCTTATTGTGCATTTGAGTAAGAAGTGAAATAGCCACCGATGATGCTTATAGCTAACAGCATTGGGAAAGAAGATGAGCGGACCCTTCAAACCAGTTTTATAACTGCCTTTACAGATTTTATATAGATGTCTGCACATGGCTTGCTTCTGTTTGTGTTCGCAAGTTTCCTGTTGAAGCCATAACAAAATGAGGTTTGGCTTTTTGAAGGTGAAAACAGATTCTGCATAGCAAGTCCTACACTCATTTGTCATCGGTAGCTTTGGAAAATGCAAGGCTCAGTGTTGTTACCCTGTTGGAGGAAAGGTCTGCAGGATTTTTTCTCTAAACTGTGAGTTCAGACAGATCAAAGCTGATGGGAAGCCTAGGTAAGTTGTTTGTCTCCCTCTTTGTGACTAGCACATTCATGTCATCAGGGCTGCTGATGTTGCTCAGATTTCTAACTCAGTCACAGCACTTTTTCCTGAGATTGATGCAAGTTGGCATTCTTGCACTTTCCAGCTGTGCGTGGTGTGGGAACTCCTCTGACAGCACAGGCTTTCTGTCTTAAATGACTTGCCTTTCTAAAACCACAGCTAACCTTACAGTTTTGCCTTAGTTCTCACAGCCAGCTGGTGTATAAACATACACACAGAAAAGAGATTCTCTCTTGTGCAGCTCAGCTTTCCACCTCATCGGGCATACCTGGCAGTGAGCATTTTAGAAAGCCTAGATTAAGTTTTCTGTGAAGAAACAGCTTGAAGGACCACAGGGATACCAAATGTGGTCTGTTGATTGTTCAATGAACAGGTAATGTAGAGGCAGAGCTGTAAAACACACAGTAGTCTGGAAATTCAGATTAAGACAAGTGGTGGGATGGCTGTTCATTATTGTTGCAACATACAGAATCTTCAGGCAACTGAATGCCATTTGGGACAGAGCTATTGACGTCCTGGTAGAGGCCAAAGTGGTTCAGTGGGATTGACTGGCAGAGACTCACTGCTGCCGCAGGGGTGGCCTGAGGAGTGTCAGGAGCTTGTGAGATGGGCCTGTGTTTTTGAGAGCTGTGGAGTCAGCCTAAGGGTTGTCTTGTCTTCTGCTGCTGTGGTGAACATCTGTTTACTGTCAGTTGGCTTATAACAGAAACATGAACCATTGGGGTGAAAAGCTGTCATTCTGGTCTGTGTTTTGTAGCATTTAGCATGATCTGACTGCAGTCTGGGAGATCTCTTGCAGAGAAGCTCATTTTAGGTAGGTAATAAGTGAGTTACTGTACTTGTTTGATGTTGATATTTAAGTGGGCACAGGATATCAGTTCCCAGAATAGCTGTTGCTGACTCCTGCTTTCCTGGAAGCAGTGGTTCATGATCACAATTTCTTTGTCCGGCACCAGTAAGGATTTCTTCTGTCCAGCCAACTACTCCTCATCATGGAGATGTCCACTGAACTTCTCAGTCATGTCTCAGGACTAAGGGGGTATCCTTTGTCAGTGTGTTTACCCAGTCACCTTTGTGGCAGCTCCTGTTAATCTCTAAGTTCCTCTCATAAAGAGGGTTTCAGTTCCCCTGGTCACCCTGTGGCATTTCTTGCATATTCAAATTCCTGTTGCCTGGCTGTCAAAGCCAGACTTGGGACTAATATTCTAGACAAAGCCTCACTAGCAGAGTGTGTTGTCTTTCCTGTCTGAACCAGACATGCACCTCCTGGTGTCTCAAGGATCACATCTGTCTGTTAGAGCCATGTAGTGGTCTCTAATCATTTTGCTCTGTGCCTCCAATCTTTCTGTCCCAAGGAATGACTCACCTTCAGTTTACAGTGTCAATTTTGGTAGCTCTTAGATCTAAGGTTGAACTTGCTCTGTTGAATTGCTGCAAAATCTTAAGGTCAGGTATCTTCTTTGTGATACCCAGATCCTCTTCTCTGCTGCCATTACTTCCCCAGTTTTCGCCCTCGGCAGGTTAGCCAATACCTTCTCTCCTCCCTGCAAAACTATAATATAGTGCATAACAGCACCAGGACAAAAGCACTCTTGAATTTATAAAGAAAACAATAAGATCCCATAGTGTACAGTGAAGTTATGGCTACCAAGGGTCAGCAGAGTTTATATTTTGCTGCAAGTTTATGGTTTCTGGTCAATGGCATGAAGTTGGTCCAGGCAGCAGCCCTCTAGACAGCTGCAGAGCCCAAACAGCATGCACCCAGCAGCAGTATTGCAGCTTTACAATAGGAAGAGCTGTAACAAGGTACATCATTTAATCAGGTTATGCTGAAAAGGACATCTTTGTCATTTCTTGCATCTAGGAGCCCATGCATGCTCTGAGACCAGCATTTGTGAGCAACTAGCTTTCCATAAAGGTCACTGCCAAGGCCATGGAACACTGGCAAACTCAGACAATCTCTTGCCTTGTGTCCCAGGAGCTGCTCTGTTCCAGGGCATCTCCCTTTGATTTTGAATACCTAGAGCCAGCCTTAGTGCGAGCAAAAGAGCAATTTAAAAGCAACAGCAAACCTGATTATCACACAGGTCAGTAACAACCAGGGTGCACTATGTTGGGTATGTGTCCTGGGTTCAGCAGTAGCAGTCGTTTTTCTCCTTCTTAGTACTGGTGCAGTGCTGTGGTGTTGACTTTCAGCCTGGGAATGGTGCTGATAACACCGATGTTTTCAGTTGCTGCTCAGTAGTGTTTACTCTGACCAAGGACTTTCTGAGCCTCATGCTTTGCCAGGGAGGAGGGGAAGCTGGGAGGAAGCAGAGACAGGACACCT